>JAQHUG010000137.1:5045632-5104674 GCA_028555095.1 Dicrostonyx torquatus
CAGGACACAAACCCCAACAAGCCAGCCCTCATGTTACAGGAGGGAAGACTCTAGGCAGAGTGATGGACAGAGACTACACACAGACCAGAGGACTTGCCACACCGAAGCCTGCCCTGGCTTTCTCTGGATGCGGGGAGACCAGCAACCACAGGAGAAAGGAAGACGCCCACCCATCTAACAAACTCACAGACGTGCATACCTCCTGCCCTCTTATGAGATCTCAGTCTCATAGTGCAGACCAGCCATACAGGCAGAGAAACATCTTCCCAGGTACCCACAAAATCCTTGACTCCTCAGTCCCACTTGGGCAAGCGTCACCCAACATCCTAAGAATCAGCAAGCCTGTTGCACATAAGGTTATCATGAATTTCACTTTTTTTCTGCTTATATATCTATGAGGCTGACTTTTTAAAACACTTCATTCTGACTGTGATACATCTTCCAAAGAATCATTCCCCAGAACAGCTCCTGCTGAATCCGTCAGTACATGAGACAGTTCACACGCGCCTCAGAAGGCTAGGCTGGGACCAGAAGTGATCCCTGCCTGGGTGCATTTCCAAGATGAGAGATATAAGGCAAGAGTGCATACTGCAGCTGTCATCCAAAGCAGCCACCTTCACAGGAGTCTTGGATTGCAGAGACAGACAGGTGCTCACCTCAGGCCAGGTAGAAGGGCAGAGTGCTGGGGGCCTGCTCTCTCTCACCCCTGACGCAGGTCAGCTCTGAGATGAAGCAAGGCGGTTGGAGATGCTGGCACTGATCTACCCAGGAACCATACAGAACCTTGGAGTTTATCCTCTCCCTGGGTCCTGAATCCTGATCTAATGGAAGGGCAGTAAGCTGACTATCTCAGTAAGCCAGGAGCCAAAGATGAAGTGCTCCGGCTACATTCACCTGTCAGCACATCCTCAGATCTGGCAACTCTGAGACGTTTGTCCTGTGTTGCTATTCTAAAAGCACAACTTTAATCTTCAAAAAGGAAACAAACTGGGACTAGATAGGTGACTTATTTCCATAAAGCGCTTGCCACACCAGCTTGAGGACCCACGTTTAGGAGCCAGACATACAGCACACATCTGTAACCCCAACCCTGGTCAGGTAGAAGCAAGAAGACCCCCCCAAAAGCTCACTGGCCAGCTAGTCTAACCAAATTTGTGAGCTCCGAGTTTATTGAAAGACCCTGCCTCAAAATAACACAGTGGAGAGCGATAGAGGAAGACAGCTGACACTCCCCTGCAGCAGATGTATACATGTATGCAATATGCACATACCATGCATGCCCACATGCATAATACACACAAAAAATACAAGTATGTCAAATAAAAAGGGCTAGAAAAGAAATGAGTCCAAAATGGCTTTCAGGTGACACACACCGCCAGGGCCTGATAGGTTAGACCACGGTCCCCTTTCCTACCTGGCAGCCTTGTGTTCCAACTGTAGGTCACTATTTGAGTGACTCAGAATAAATTATTGAAATCATGCCTGTAAATATTCAAAAGTGCCATAGCTATATCAAAAGAGGTTGTAAAACCGTGTGCATAATGTGTGCGTGTATGTGTGTGAGAGAGAGATGGTGAAATATGGTTCTTATGGCTGATCCCAGATGAGGGGAAGCCTCAAGTTCCCTGAGCTGACTGACACCTCTGGGCCTCAGAGAGCATCTCTGCAACCTTTAGTGTCTATACTGAACCCGTACCCCAGGAACTGACATATGGTAAGACTTCCAGAACCCTACAAGTAAGCAGAGAGCGGCAGAAGGACAGAAATGTCCCAGAAGGAACTGTCCACCTTGAACAGAGTGAACAGGGGGCAGAAGGACCTGCTGTAGAGCCACTCTTGACCAAATCTCATCCTCAGGGAGGCTGCAGAGCTCAGAAGTCCTGCTAGACAGGATTCATGGCCGAGAAAGGAGTGGGACAGGGTCCCTGAGTGCCTGGCCAAGATTGCTCTGCTATGACAGAGTGGCAGAGGGCCTGAGGCCAGCAGGCTATGCCAGAAAAATAGACTCTTGCCCTGGGGTGCTGCTGTAGCCCCCCAAAGGACAGAATCATGTAGGTAAAGGGGACCTATGATACTCAGGATGCCCCACCTTCAGAAACAGACTATCACCAACTATAGCATAGGAAGGGCTCAACGAATGTGTTGTGGGAATTCATTCAGCCAATAGCCTTTTGGATATTAGCCCACTGGGGCACTATAAGCACAAATGAGAAGAGCACTCACCTTTCCTTCTCTCTCTCTCTCTCTCTCTCTCTCTCTCTCTCTCTGTCTCTCTCTCTCTCTCTCTCTCTCGGTGGTGGGAGTTCAGTTCGCAGTTTCCAGCATCCACAAAGGACTGTAGTTCTCTACCCTTATTGTGAGTTTTCCCCAAATAAATCAATACTTGTTATCCTTTATCTTGGGCTCTTGTTCTTGTGGACCTCCCTAATTACACCTACACGAATGCTCACTGGTGAACTCATGACAGCAGCCCTCACCGAGCCATCTACTGTGCACAAGAATTCAGGAAGTCCCTCCTGGTAGGTTCTCTCATTTGTTCCCAGAGCCATGGATGCAAGACACTGCGAGGATTCAAGAACACTAAGTCACCCTGGAGCCTCTGAGGTGCCGGGCATGTATTCCTTCCTTCCCTTTTTTTTTTTAAAGAAAGTCTTACATAGCCCAGGCTGGCTCAAAGTTGCTATATAACCAAGGGTAACCTTGCGCCCCCTCCTTCCAGCTTCTGAGTGCTCAGATTGAACCTGTGCCTCTATCCTGGTTTATGTGACACTGAGGATGGGACCACACAAGCTAGGCAGGCTCTCTACCAACTGAACTACAGTCCCCTTCCTGGGGTGTGGATTCTTAATGATGTCATGAAGGAAAAGTGTGTGACTCTTTCTGGGGCTTTGCTTAAGACAGTAGAAGGCACCGTTGCTATGACGTGCTGGCCAACATAGCATCCACCCCTTGAAGGACTTGCGGAACAGGCACTGTTACTGTCCCATTCTGTGGATGGCAACACTGATGAGCTCATAGAACAGGGTGTGGTGGCACAGATCAACCTGAGTCTTAAGCCTAGGCATCACCTTTTTTCCCATGACGTCATGGTCAGAAAGAATGCCCCCTCCCAACCTCTGTCCGGAGCTCCTGGTTACCGGTGCAGCAGTGGGGAGCACAACACACAGGAGGAAAGAGCCTAGTTCTTCAGACACTCGTGGGTCCTACTCACCCCACACTGCAGCTGGCCTACTAATCAGCTCTGACAAATAGCAGAGGGAAAAAAAGACAAAGACTTGAGCCAGGGTAGAACAAATATGCATGGTGCACCCAGAAGGCCTAAGACCCTATGCCAGCCATCGTTGTCACCCGCAGGTCTCACACTCACGAGCCCAACATGGATGCCCACGATTGGCCCAGTCTCTGTCTCATCCACCCATCCACCCTGAGGGAGAACTAGCTGTCTCCAGGGGGAGATGTCCGGTAGCCTATGGGAGAGCTGTAGGTCTCCATGTCCCTGCTCACTGTGGTAAACTTGGGGTCTCCCTGGTCCCAGAAATCAACTAGACGTTTCAGGAGGTTCCTGCTTATATGGCCAATTGTCAGCCTTGAAAAGGTCAGGGGCAGGTCTTAAAAGCAGGAATTTGCGAAGGATGGCAAAGCCAGCAAACAAAGACACCCCCAGGCCTCCACCATCGTGAGAATGGTAGCGGGGTGTTAGTATTTCCTGTCAACTTGACACACCCCTGAATCACTTAGGAAGAGTCTTGGTGAAGGGTTATCTACATTGGGCTGGCCTTTTAGTGTGCCTGTTAGGGATGAGTTAGATTAGCTGATGAGGCAGCCCACTATGGGAGGCGACATTCCCTAAGTGGCAGGTCCGAACCCTGTAGGAATGGAGTGGTCAAGCTGAGCACTAGCATGGGATCCGTCTGCTCACTTTCTCTGCTCGCTGCTGTGGCTGTGACGAGACCAGCTGTCGCCAGCTCCTGCCACTGTGACTCCCCACAGTGATGGACTCTAACCTTCAGCTGTGAGCTGAAGTAAACCCTTTCTTTCCTAATCTGTTTTTGCCAGTGTATTTTATCACAGGAACAGAGACGGAACTGGAAGAGGTAGAGAGGGCTCCCATGCTGGTGGGGCAGAGGTCCTTAAAAGCAGTCTCCTGCTAGGAGGTCTCACAGTTCTGGGACGCATTCATTCATTCATTCATTCATCATTCCCTAAATCCACCCATGTGTGATGAGAACCGCCCACATACCAAGTATTATCGCTCAAGGGCACACTCCCCCTCTATTCATGCTGACCATGGGATAGAGGGGCAGAGGAAAAGATAGAGAGGGTGTGTGCAGGGAGGGGGGTGTCCCCTGAGCCTTGTGCGTTGTCCTTCCCTGCCCTCCTCCCACAGCTCAGCTGCAGCCCTGATTTCTGGTCCCCACTACTCCAGGCACCACCTCCCCCCAGGGCACTGTGCCCTTGCACCCTTCAGGGTGCTCGATCCCCTTCTCCACAGGGTTTCCCACATATCTCCTCAGGATGGGTTCCCTGGTTGCACCCCAACACCGCCTCCAACAGGGCACTTCCCTATTCAAGCCCGAGCATCCACCTCCCTTCTCCATGAAGGCAGCGTCTCCTCTGCCACTTCCTGCCTTGCAGGTGTCTAGAACAGTGCCTGTCATGCGATGCTGTCAAATACCCCTAGGATGAGCGCAACTGATCTTAGCGGCTATTGGTTCTTCTTTAGAAAACAAGACACAATACTGGAGGCACCCAGAGGCACAACAGAGCATCTCACGTTCCTCTAGGACAGAGGGTTTGTGTGAAGGGAGAGCTGAGTCGCCAGGCACAGCTCCGGCAGCCTCCAGTTCTGCTTACTCCTTGGCCTGTCCTAAGGAATAGCTCTGCCTCCAACTCAAGGTCTATGACCACAGAACCAACCAGGTTCCCCTGCATGTAACTCACACAGTCCTGGGGGGTCTTCCATGTGGGCTGAGACCTCAGAGCCACCATCAGTTTGTGTGCAGACCCACGGGCTTAAAGGAGCTCATCTCAGAAGCCAAAGAAAATGCTCGGTCCTGATGCTAACTAGCTTGATGTTCAGAGACCTCTGCCTCTAGGACAGCCCTAAGGAGCTCCCCCACTCCTGCCTTCTCCATTTTAGGCTGTAGCTGGGGAGACGCAGCTCATCTGCAACTTTAATTCTGAACCAATTCCTAAAGCTACGGGAGCTTTGCACCACAGGGCAAGGGACCATGGGAGAGTCTCAGGGGTCCAGCGAATGACACAGGAAGGCCTGGTGAAAGTTAAATTCAACTGGCCGCCCGACGTAAGGAACCTTCCAGAGCAGCCATGTCTGCAGCACCTGAGTGTGGTGGCGGCTGAGATCAGCCGTGTGACCTGTGCTATGGCGCTAACCCTGACTCCAGGACAGGGGAAGACGAGGACGCAGAGCAGATGGTTGGAGGCGGGAGCATGCTGGGATCTTCACAGGGGAAGAACACACTTGGTTCAGAGCTCTCAGAGAGGGGACCCTGCTATGGGGTCTATAGACATAGGGTCCGGAAGCTGAGCCCATCTCAGCCAGATATGCAAAAGCAGAGATGAGACTCTCCCCGCCCCTTCCCAAGAAAACCCATGCTTGTCCTGGAAATACAAACCGGTGGTAAAGCATTTGCACCCTAGGTTCGATTCCCAGAAAGGGAAATTCCTGAAACTCTTTGCTTAATAATTTCATCAGTAATTAAAGTTAAGATTTATTTCACTTTTGACTAGGCATATCTAGGAGGGGTGTGTGCGCATGTGTGTGCAGACACCCATGGAGCCCAGAAGAGAGCATCAGATGCCCTGGAGCTTTTGAGGTGCCTGAGTTGGGTGCTGGGAACTGGACTCAGGCCCTCTCCATGAACAGCAAGTGCTCTCAACCAGAATCATCTCTATATCCCCCTAATTTAATAAAAATTAAAAGATAAACATTATGTTGGGCAGTGGTGGCACAAGCCTTTAACCCTAGCACTTAGGAGGCAGAGGCAAACAGATCTCCGTGAGTTTGAGGCCAGTCTGATCTATAGAGCGAGTTCCAGGACAGCCAGGGCTACATAGAAAAACCCTGTCTCAAAAAACCAAATACACAGACACATACACATAGTTAAAACTTTACTGATATATCATCTAAAGGATGAAATTGGCATTTAAAATGCAAGGAAGACCTCACCTACGTTCTCTGTATATTGAAAGTTAATTAAAATATTTAAGTTATTCCCAAAAAGGTGCAAGGGGTGAGTTTGCACGTGCAGTTTTTTTTTCTTTAAGATTTATTCTTAACTGTGTGTTTGCACTCACAAGCATGTATGTAAATGTCACATATGGGGGGGGGGGCGGTCCCCACAGAAGCCAGAAGAGGGAGTTCAGGAAGATATGAGCTGCCCAATAGGACTGCTAGGAGCTGAACTCAGATCTACCGCAGGTGCTTTTAACTGTTGAGCCAGCTCACCCTGAAGAAGTTTTACAACATCTAGAAACTGGACAAACTGTCATCTTTTAACATTCTCACACTGTCTTTTCCTTCTCAGCTGTACAGTAAAAATCCTTTGTCTTGACTACAAATTGGGATTAATGTAGCCCATCTTTCTACAACTCCATACTGGATGTTATTAAACTTCTAGGGTGTAGCACAGTAGATGAACACTTGCCTACATGCATGAGGCCCTCGCTCTAAGTCCCAGCATAAAAGAAGAAAGAAAAAGAGAGAGAAAGAAAGAAAGAAAAAGAGAAAAATCTATTCTTGCAACTAACTCTTAATTGGATAATTCCATCAACAGCAAAAATTCTAAGGTGTAGCTCGGTGGTAGAGCATTCATCTAGAATGTACAAGGCCCTGGGCTCAATCCCTAGCACTACAAAAAAAAAAGAAAAAAGAAACTCTCAATTGCACTTTACTTTTCAAATGTTCCCTACTGTGGCTTCCTTCACTCTGGCAATTACCTAGGCTTCCCAGGGTAGTGGCTTATCTTGCCTTGGAGTGGCTCCCCCTTTTCCTCTGCCACTCAAAACTCCTTGTCACAATAATTAATTGGTTCTATTCCTCAAACAATTATATTCAAATTCTCTTTACCCAGGGCTCCGAGTACTGTCCAGTAAGAAAACAGATCTTGATCCCCACTTAGACAGGAAGTCTTCATTCTCGCTGCCTCCCATCCTCCTGTCCTCTGTGTCCCAGGCCCTCAGAAAACTTGCATAATTATGACCCAGGGTTGTCCTGGCTCTCAGGATAGCCAGCCGGTGAGAATCCACCGATGGTTAAACAGAGCAGGCTGAGCAGAAGGGGCCTAGCTCCCAGCAGCCTCTTCTTAGAAAGGCTATACAGCAGATCCTCTTACGCTATACAGCACTGCCCTGAATCCAGTGTTCCTCCATCGGTGCCCTGTCTCTGAGCAATGGTACTGAGTCCTTGCCTTCTTCCTATTCCCTCCTAACTACTCTGGAGACCCCCTTCCGTGCTCAGGAGTTACAGGGCACAGCTCCGACATCAGCTCATCCCATGCACAGGTATCAGGAGCTGCCAACGTGTCAGACATGACCGCCCTGGCATTTTCCCCAGTCTCGCTGATAGGAGATGGCCACTTGAATCTGATCTTTCAACAAGGACATCCCCAAGTGCATTTGAAGCCTCTGCAGGAGGGCAACTACTTCAAGTCCTAAATCTCGTCTTTGTCAAGGAAAACTAGAACAAGCCACCTGGCAATAGAAACACGGGATTTTGTGCAGCGTCCTTCCCAAGTCACAAGGGCTCTGTTGCAAGGAAGGATGACATGGACATGGCTGGATGACACTTGAGCACATCTCCTGCTGGGCTGACATCGTCCCATCGCCCAGCAAGTGGGGGTTCTGTACTGAACAAGGGCTTTGCCATCTAATCCTGGTGCTCTGGGGGAGGGGGAAGCAGCAGTAAGAGACCCTAGGCTGAACTGGAACTGTTCCTCTGATCAACGGTCGGTGCCTTATCTGAGGTGAGCAGACATCTGCTCGCATCTCCTCCAGCAAAGTCAAAAGAGGGAAGAGAGAGGTAGCGCAGGAGATGGGAAAGGGGGAAAACGGTACCGGGGTAACGTAAATCTGTATAGGGGGCGGGCGCCATCCTTCAAGGCTGTGAGGGGTCAGTTGTCTCACAAAGGATCTCTTGTCCCTCCTGCACCTGTGAACATTCAGTCCCGACTTCAGAAGGTTCAAATGGCCTTCTCCATGGTGCAGCCACCTCGTACTGGAGGAAAAGCGCAGACCCTCCAACATGTGGTCGTCACGCAGCCTGCAGCCCTAACAACAATCCTCTCTCACGTCTCCGTGATTCCCATAGCACACTGCATGCTTCAGGGGAGGGAACTGCTCCCTGTGGTTCTCCGGGGATCCCAGCTGATGAGGCACCCCTACAACACGCACTGAGACAAGGGAAGAGGCACTGTAGCCCCCATGCTAGCTTTGGCAGCTCCTGCTGAGTCACTCGTGCCCCCACCCCCAACCTCAGAGAGGGCAGGGAGGCCCAGTCCCCTAGGAGGGAATGTAGAGGTGCCATTAACCAATTAAGGCGACAGAGGTGAGCACTACCCCAGGACAACCGTGCCAAACCAGGCTCTATCATAAATCTGGAGGAAAAGCATTACTTGTATTTTTTTAGAGGCAGAAACCAAGGCTCAAGGACACCAAATGTAGGTATTGAAGGCAGTGGTCCAGTAAGAAATGAGAGTAGCACTCAGACCGGGACAAATCTGCCTGTCCCACACTCCCTCCCCAGAGGAGTGACTCACTTCCTCCTCTCTCCCACCAGACCCTGAGTTCTTCAGAGGGAACTAGGCCTTCTTGGTCTAGCCAGCAGCATCAGGCGCTCAAAGCTGTCTGCGGAGCTAGTGTGTCAATTCTACCCCAGGGACACATGAGTCAGGGCTGGATGTTTAGCCCTTCCCTGCCAGCCTGGGGCTCTGCCAATACCAGAATCAGAACCAGCGACATTGCTGGGATCTCTTGCCTGGAGAACCTGGGGTCCGCTTGAGAGTTCTCTGGGGATACAGGAGGGTCTGAAGTACTTGTTTCTGCTTCTAGAACACACTCAGTCCCAAACAAGCTAGCCAGAAAAGTCTGGAAAGTTGTAAACAAGCGTCTTCCAGTTTTTTCATCAGTGCAGTCTTAACCACATTGCCCGCGAGCTTATTAAATAAAGTAAATTAGGTCTCAATTATTTGCTTGCACACCAGGCAGGAAAAAATGAAATTTTCAATTTAAAAGTAATATTGCTATTAATATGCAGAAGCGGGTCTGAAATTGGACTTTCTGTGCCTTCCTGCTGAGAGGGGTCAGAGGAGAAATAGTCTCACAAAGTGGGACTCCTCCCCATCAGGCACCTGCTGGGTGAGCCCCAGGCCCATTCAGGGTAGGGGGCACCAGGGTGCCTGCAAAAGCAGCTTGGGAAGGGACCCGTATCATTAAACCATTTCATTTCATCTCCTCTTATTTTCCTCAGTTGTGAGAATCTCATTGCCAGATGCCCTGATTTAACATGGCCTTAGTTATCAAAAAAAAATCTAAATGGGGCCCATTCCAATGCCCGAGTCTACAGTTTTTTAATGGGAAAGGAGATCTAGGAGCGGGGAAGGATGTGTTTAACTTCTCAGACCCACATTCAGAGAGCAGCTCCACCAGGGCCTCTGCAAAGAGGCAGCCCTGCCAATCACCTGGGCTGCTCGATTTGGGCTCCACCCCAGCTGCGAGTTCTGGAAGCCAAGTTAGTGTCTCGGTGGTCATGAGGGTCACCTTCCAGGTCCCTCCTTCCAGAAACGGTCCTTCTTCAAGGGCTTTGGTGATAGGTACACAGTGAGTCTAACGGAACAGAAAGAACCTTTCCTGGGTAGAGAGGGTTAAAGATCTGGAGGGTGGCCTAGAAACAATGCTAAGTCGCACGGGGAACCTAGTGCAGGATGGTGTTAACTGGTTCCTTTCCAGCCAAGGACAGGATGAGCAAGCAAGATGCTAAAGCCACAGCAGAGGGTATCAGACAGGCAGGCAGAGCCAGAGATGGCCAGCGACCTTTTGGGGACAGGTTGGTTTCATCCCCGGAGACAGCGTGTCACAATGGGACTCTGCCATCTCTTGGAAGGGTGACCTCAAGCAAGCCAAAATGCTCTAAACTTCTCTTGTGCACCAAACCATGGAACGGACACTGGTCCCCGGTCCTTGGGGTCCTTCGGGGGATTAAAACATTAAGCATGGGAAGTATTTGTTTTGAGTGTGGCACATGGGAAAAAGAAAGACCCACCATGTGGACTATTGGGGTACACAGCACATTTCTCAGGGTCATTCCATGAAAACATTATCATCAATGAGAGAGATTTGCTTCCAGATTGTTCCACCAGTGACATGGATGTGTGTGTGTTTGCACGTGAGTGCACATATGTGTGTTATGTATCTATTGTGTGTGTGGCCATGCACATAATAGTGTGTGTGTATGTGTCTATTGTGTGTGTGGCCATGCACATAATAGTGTGTGTGTGTATGTGTCTATTGTGTGTGTGGCCATGCACATAATACTAAGTGTGTGTGTGTGTGTGTGTGTGTGTGTGTGAGAGAGAGAGAGAGAGAGAGAGAGAGAGAGAGAGAGGACAGCTTCAGGTGTTGTTTCTTACAAGCAGTCCCCCTTGCTTTCTGAGATGAAGTCTCTCTCACTGGGACCTGGGATTCACCAGTAAACCTGTCTGCATCTACAGCATGGGATAATAAACGTACATGATGGCACCTGGGGTTTTTGTGTGGATGCTAGAGATCCATCGGGTCCTGATGCTGATGTAGCAAGTGTAGCAGTTGAGCCATCTCCCCAGTTGTTCTTGTTTGTGATGCTGGGGATTGAACCCAGGGCCCTGACCGTGCTAGGCAAACACCATACCTTTGAGCTATGCACCCAGTCCTGCTTCGGTTTTCACTGAAATGGTGACGATGTTTGAAGGAGACATGGCAGGCTGATGGGGAGGGGAGGAGAAAGCACCGGAGAACGGAAATGAGCATGGAGAGGAAGGATACCACCCCAGGTGGCCTCAAGGCGAGGATAGAACAAGTTCCCTCTCCAAAGCAAGTGAAGAGCTGCCGCCTCAGAAGGTCGCCCGGAGTGGGGAGGGCTGAGCCTCCTCCCTCTGCTCATTCAGGCTCCAAATGCCAGGTCTTCAAGGTCTCAGAGGAGGGCTCCTCTTTCAGGGCCTGCCACCAGAGCTGTGATCCAGCCACACCTACATCTTTCCCCAACCCTGCACACCTTCTGACCCACCCACCCCCACCCAACCCCATCCCTTTCTGCTCTCAGTCACACAGGCCATACGGTGACTGCCCAGCCACTCAAGTGTGCACCTGCCACGTCTCTCTGCTTCCTGACCAGCTGGACTAAACCCCTGTGACCGGCCCTTCCGTGATCATACAAAGTATATCAGCCGCAGACACATGGCCCATGCTCTGCAGCCCCGGTGATTTTCCATGTTTACGTGACACCTCCACAGAGACATCCAGGGGAAATTAACACTGAGGCGGATGGCTGCATTTCTCCTATACAACAGCTCCTGGCCTCCTCCACCAGCAGCCCAAATAGCCCCCCAGAGAACCCAGGTAATTCATTCAGCTTCCCCAAACCCATATATCCTCCAAACACTCCCAGGAATGACCGTGAGCACCTGCATCCCAACTGCTCTCTGCCCTCGCTGCCTGTCACCTTACAGAGAGATCTCATGCTTCTCAAATGTCACTGCATGTGACGCGGAAGGGAGCTGACACAGAAGGCTCACAGCAGCTCACAGCAGCTGGCAGCCCCCTACCAAACTTCCCACCCCTAGAGCCCTAAAGGTTCCTGCCAGCCACCTACAGAGGAAGGAAGGAAGGAAGGAAGGAAGGAAGGAAGGAAGGAAGGAAGGAAGGAATGGGAAGGGAAGGTATGGAAGGGGAAGGGAAGGAGGGAGGAAAGGAAGAAAGGAGGGAGAGAAGGAGGGAGGGAGGGAAGGAGGGATGGAGGGAAGGAGGGAGAAGAAAAGAAAAAAAATGCTTCCCCTGGATGAACCTCCAGGAGCAGCTGCTAAGGAAGACACGTGTTTCTTACCCTCCACTGAAACAGCACACAAGGAAGATGACCAAAAGACAGGGAGGGCCATGTCTGAGAACACACAGAAGCTACTCTGGGAAATTATAATGTTTGTCATCACCCCCGACCTCTACCCATCACACACACACACACACACACACACACACACACACACACACACCAGTAATCCAATTCTGGCAACTGACCCTTCTCACCACTAGCCAGGAGCCAGGCATTATGATTGCATGCCCCCATGTGTCACAAGGGAGTGAACACACACACACACACACACACACACACACACACACTCACACACACGAAGGTGAGTCAGTCTAGTCAAGCCTAAGACAGTCTCACCCCAAAACTGCTGCAAGAAAGGGACACATAGGCTGCATCTCTGAGCTTGTACAGAGAAACCAAGGGTGGCTCTCATGTATCAGAGAACCAACCCACCTTGGGACCTCTCCCAGGTACCATGGGAGTCAAATGTCCCCTGAGTGGCTTCATCCACGGGCCCTGCCAGGCTATTTGCATCTAGTGGACCTCCCATACATGAGAAGGAGTCAGGGGCTGAGGTCCAAGTGCCTGAGCTCATTGTGACACCCACGTCACTAAGAACATTTGGGGGAATCCTCTTCGGGTTTTCTTTTGCTTGCTTTAGGCAGCAAAGGCAAGACCCTGGAACACCTGCGTTCCACCTTGTTACAGTGACCTCTGGTGGTCACGCGCCAGACATTGCATAATTTCTAACAACTTCGAGTAGCTAATCTAGGAGATTCTGGGAAGAGCAGTAGAAAGGGTATGTGGGAGTCAGGAGCGGCTGGCAGCAGACTGAAGGGAGAAGGCTGGCAGTCACCTGACCCCGAATAACCCAGTCAGGCTTTTGGACCCTGCTCCAGGCTCTGAGTGCCACCCTGCTGCCAGGCCTCAGCTATCGTTGCCCCTCCCCCCACCAGCTGGTAGCATCTCCATGCCAGGCTTGGAGGGCACAAAGCAAAGGGAGGTTTGGAAAGGAGATCTGTTCAGGGCAAGGGTGGGCTTCTAGAAGGATTGAGGTGTCATCTCTGCCATCAGCCTTCCTCTGGAGCTCCCGAAATAAGTTGGGGAGTTTCAAACAAGCCTCCTTACCAAGAGAAAGCCAACTGGGGCTGCTGCCTATTAACCGTCCAGGCCAAGAGGCCAGAGCTTCAGCCCACCTCCAGAAGTTCATCCTTACACATGTCGCTGCCCACAATGACAGATTCTCACGAGACCCTGCAGAGAGCAGCCAGGAGTGGCTTGGCCTCCATGTCTGGAATATCAAGACAGGCTCACTCTCCTGGCATTCTTGGGGACTCAAAATGGATGGAGAATGTCAATATTGTCTCAATTTTCCTTTCTCTATGAGAAGACAGTAGCAAACCTTTCTGCCAAGGACGGTACAAGGATCATTAAAAGGAAAATGTCCATGGTAACTGCGCCTTTCTACGTATCTCCTCACTCCGAAATTCTGTAAGACAATAAAGCTTCCATTCCCCCAGAACTGTCTCTTCAGCATGTTCTTGCATTATGCTTAATTTCATAAGAGTTTCTCGGCCCCACATAACGACACAGTTCAATGCAAAATCAGATATAAATCTCGCTTAAGAGACTCTCAACAGGAATTTCATCTAAAGCTGTAAATGTTAGAAGATTCTGGCTCTGATTTATGCTGTGTTGTATGTATTCAAAGAGAGCTCTGAGCCGGCCCTCTCAGGCAGTAGATGCTCCCGGGACCACAGCACCTATGTCCCGGTCTGCCCTGGTCTCCCCAGGTCAGACTCCCCTGGTTTCTCTGTTCTGGATGTGGAAACAGAGAGGGCAGGTGGCCAAGTTCCAGTCCCAGTCCACCTGGGACATTGCGAGTGAGATGAACAATGTGTCCTGCCCCTTGCGTCTCCAAACAGCAGGACATCACACAGGGCCTCCATACCCTGCCCCTACTTGCCTCCCCTCACCCCCATCTCTATTAAGCGTGTAAAGGAAGTCAAAAGGAGGTCCCCGAGAGGGGATATGCTGGAGTGCATTGTTCCTGGCTCGGGCCCCGACTCTCAGCTCCCTAAGTGCACTGTAAACCTCAACCAGAGACGGCGTCTGTGTCTGGCTGGGTCCAGGACAGGGCACTCGAGATGCTGGCTGTGAATTCATGAGGAAACAGATGAATCTGGAGGAGGCATTCATCTATTGTCTGAGCGTATTTAAGATGTTTTTAATATGCAGATTATTTACAGACCAGGCGCCTACAACTCCGAAGCAAGCATTACAGTCCGTCATGTAAAACCATATCCAGGCAATTTTATTACAGCCTATCGTGCGCATGCCGTGCTTAGACAACTCATAATACACAAATTATTTACATCGTGAAAACATCTCTGTAGCCCTGGCATTCCGCTTTCAACAAAAGACACCACCGCAGCAATAGATTACACTGAAATACGCTGGCTGGCTTCTGGAACTTCCAACTTTATGTTCCAGGATGCTAAATGCCAAAAAATAAAAAATACAAATTCACAGTTAGGGTTTGAAACCCAGCATGTCTAAAAATACACTTGATGGGTAGAGCTATCATGAGCTGCAAGCTCCCCCTGCCACCCCCCCCCAAAAAAACCAAGTAAGTCAGGGCTCTGCAATTGTAAAATCCATTTATTTAAAGAAGATTGAGGTTTCCAAGCCTTGTGATAGCACTTAACATATTTAAAAATATGCACTGTGAAGCTCTAAAAGTTTCTGAATTCATCCATAAAAAAAAAAAAAGAAAAGAAAAGAAAAAAGAAATGCCGTGCCACTTCTAATGGACTCCACCCAACTTGGAGCAGAATCTGTGGGGTACACGCCCCCAGAAGAAAGGGAATTGAAATGACTTGTCTCCGTATCTTTCCAGGAAAGTGGGTTAAATATAGATATGCACTCGCCCCAGCTGCTATAGGCTGCCCATTTTCCTCCTACACTCCACAGCCCACGAAAACTAAGAGAAAATTAGCAAGCCTGTTTAAGTTCTTGGATACCTGATGGTGACAAACCCGAGCGCCCAGCTTGGCGCCTCTTAGAACACTTTGTCTTAGACTCTAAAGTCATCCCATCAGCAAGTTGACACACGCCAATTAGTTTTGAACATTTCACAGCAGACAAGGCCCCCCTGAGATAATTCACCCCACATACCTGTACGTCTTCCAAACATCTCCCGTTTGTTTTTCAATATGCCATTAAACGAGACTTCTGGGTGACAGTTTAGATGTGACAGAAAGTCCTACTATTTTATTTCAGACCCCTCATGCCCAGATACCAGAAAGGACCCCAGCCTTAGTGACAAATGTCTCCAAGCTGGGGAGTCCCTTTCTGTCCCCTTTGCGACATGAAAGGCAGAAGTTGCTTGGACATTTTCGCATCTTTACCAACGAAGGGAAAGTTTCTAGCACTCTTCCAAAAGAAAAAGGATGGAAGGAGGAAGGAGAGGACAAGAGAGCGGGGAAAGGAAGTGGAAGTGGGGAAGGCAGCAGTGGCCACAGTGCCGCAGATCAGCAAAATACGGCAAAGCACAATTCACACACGAGGACATAAAGTAAAACCCACGCCACTCAGGAGCCGTGCTCCAGACAGAGCTCAGAAATGCTTTGCCTTTGTCCTCTTAGCTCAGCATTGGCGTCGTTACCAAAGCCAGCGCCTCTGAAGCTCTACAAATGAGCAGCTCTCCCGAGGGATGCTGGGACTGTGTACGGATAGATTTGAGGAGAAGCAGCTGAGCAGATGTGTGTAAACTGTCAAAACTTCTGGAAGATGGTTGGCGGGCACATCAGGTTTGTTGGGGAAAACAAATAAACTTCACAATCGAAACCCAATGACCTATGTTCCGACTGAAGTCACAAAACCCAATCCTTTACTTAACGTCGTGTCACTCTCCTCACGTCGGTGTGTGGTGTCTCTTTGTCCTCTTTTCCATCTGCACTAGGAGCCACTGTCTGCGAACCGTTCTCCCCTGATAGACATCTTACACACCATGTGACTGAGCACAACCGTCTCCAAGCGTGTCTCTGAACACACAGAACGGCATTTCCAGAGGACAAATCCTGCCTTGTGCACGTTAAGAACATACATGTGTACTCTTGACACAGGGATACCACTTCACCACTGCTGTGAGTGACAGGGAACACGTTTTCACAAACCATTGTGCAGACCTCTCCCAAACACCTAATTCCACCTCAGTTTGAAGGATACTGGGAAAGTTGGATAGAATGACTTTACCCAGGCTCTCGTGTGTGTGTGTGTGTGTGTGTGTGTGTGTGTGTGTATACGTCCGCGCACATGTGTGCAGGCAGGTATGTGTGTGCACAGGTGGGTGAAGATTGGAGAATAACCTTGGCTGCCACTTCTTAGGTACCCTGCAACTTGATTTCGTTAGATTTGGGGTTTATTTTTTGTTTTTGAGACAAGGGTTCTCATTGGTTGGCTGACTAGTGAGCCCCTCTGGGGATAAAACTGTGGTCATGGTTCTTGCAAGGCAAGCAACTTTACTGACCTCGCATCTCCCTAGCCCTTCCCAAGAGCACATAGACAGGAAGTAGGAGCTTGACTCCAAAGCCGATGGTTTTATTTGGTTGGTTTGGGGGCTCTGTGGGCTTTTTGTTTTGCTTTGTTTGTTGGGAGTGTTTGGTTGGTTGCTGTTTGTTTGTCTATAGACAAGGTCTTACGTAATCCCTCATCTTCCTGACTCCAGGATCATGGGTGCCCCCGTGCACCACACTGGCTGAGCGGAGAAACTCCTATTGCTGGCCGTGTCCGGGGCTCTGCCTCCGTGTTGTTCCATTTTGGAAAATATGTAAGAAGAGAACCAGCAGAGGTGATCGTCCTTTCATTTGCTTTAGGATCTCTTTCTATTACTCAAAATTACGTGCATGTGTGTGCATGCGTGCATGTGTGTATGTGAGCATGCACACGTGCATGTTTGCACAGAAGCCCGATGGAGGTGAGGCTCCAGATGCCCTGGAGCTGGAGTTACAGATGGTTATCAGCCACCTGATGTGGGTGTTGGGAATCCAACGTGGGTCCTCTAGAAGGGCAGTGTGGACTCCTAAACACAGAGTCATCTCTTCAGCTCCTTTCTATTGGCTTTGCTGGAACCGACGGTACCATCCACTTTCCTTCTGCTGTGTGTGTACTTTTAGCATTTAGTCGTTAGTGTCCCTTACTAGTAAAATACCCTTAAAATTGTGGGTCTTGGCATTTTTTCATATGTTTATGTGTTTCTGTTTGGAAGTTTGTTTTTGTCTTTTTTTTTTTTTTTTTTTGAGACACTGTACCTCAGGCTTTTGGCCTGCCTTGCCTCAAACTCATGGCAATCCTCCTGCCTCAGATGTCCTAGGTGCTGTGATTCCAGGTGTGCACCACCTTGTCTGGTAGAGCTGATCACGTTAATCACTGTAATTATAGATTGTGACACAAAGATCAAATCCCAATGTCGCTGCTCCATAGTGTTTGAGAGTCACCACATCCCCAGGCTGTAGGTTTTCAATTTATCTAAAACTCAAAGGAGATTCTCCCCAAGTGCCTTGAAGACCAATACTCAGAAAGCACCACAGACGGTTCTGCAAGGCATGGAGGCCTCGCTCCTTAAACAGGCCCAGGGGAAGCTGGACCACTCATCAAACCACCCTCTCCTGTGTGTACACTTGCCTCTCTGCAGCACGAACCCTCTGGGTCCTTCACAGATGCTGCTGTACCGAGAGCCAGCCCATCTTCCCAGATGCTTTCTGGCCCTCTCAAGTATTCTGCATCCATTTTTCTTTATCAGACGGCCGCAACCAGGGAGGCTGATCGGGCACGTAAGTGTATCATCTTCCTCTACATCACCTACACAATTAATTCAAGTTAATCTTTAGGCAATGCTTGAGACATCTGAGGAACAGTGTTAGCACTGACCTCAAAAGGTCTTCCTGTTTCATTAACTAGAACATTAGGAGAGATGTCATTATAAGTCGGACTAAGAAGCCTTCCAGCAGCAGGACACATAACAAGGCAAATGACCGAGGCCTCCAGGAAACACTGCCTCTGCGAGGCTGCAGACCCTGGAAGCACCAACTCATGACACACAACCTTATGGTCCCCAAACCACTGCATCGCTGTTGCCATAGCAACAAAGGGAATGTCCCTGATAGTGCTGACTCACCCTTTGCAGCAACACAGTAAGCCATGCCAGAAAAAAAATGGGCTTGGGAGACAAGCTGAATGAAGAGAGGCAACAGGAGGAAGTCCGAGGAGGAGAGACCATCCTAGACACAGACAATATGGAGAAGACACAAGCCCCAAGCCCCAGACACCAGGCTCCAGCCATGACTTTATAGCTGACTGACAATGTGACATGTTACTTCACACTTACGAATGGGAGAAAGCCATGCCTCCTGGGTGGCAATAGGGCTGAGCGTGAAAGGGGGTGGAGTCCCTGGCAGACCGCAGTCTCTCCGTTGATGGCAGCTACTGGCATTAGTGTTAAAAACTGGGGGCAGGTCTGGCAGGCTAGTGTCTACTTAGCATCTTCCACAGCCTTGAGATTCAAGTGCATGTTTATGGCATTTTCCTCTTCTTTCTGTCCTTCTCGGTGCTGATGAGAGTTTGAGCATTCTGGAATCTATAAGAAGCCACAGAGCAGATACCACCCAGCCACATCTTCTGATCATAATATTTTGCCAGATCAATTTACTTTTTAGAAATCTTAAAGAGGGGGCCAAAGAGATTGCTCAGTCTATAAAGAATTCTCCAGGCACTTCAGATGTAAGCATTTGCCAGGACTTCAGCTTCCGCCCGAGGCAGGACCTGAGAAGCTAGCTGTGTGCAGACCTTGGTTCTCCAGACACGGACATCTGGCAAGGGAGGGGCACGCCTGTGAGAGGTGGGAGACAACACGGAAGGTGAGCCTGCCACTCTCTCTTTGATGACTGGTGTGGGGTTTCCAGGCTGTGGCACAAGAAGGGGACCCAGGCCTAGAGATCTTCTTGAATTGAGGAGAAGGAGCTATAAACAGAGTCAGGCAAAGAGCACTGGAAAAGCCATGCAGAGGGTGCCCTTCAAGAATGAAGTAAATACAGATCCACACACGTATCTGAGGAAACCATCCCAGGCCACACAGCAACCCAACCAATGGGGTTATCATTTCTCCACTCACACATTGAAGAGAAGTCACACCTGTTTCCAACATCAAGCGTGAACATGTTCACACTATGTAAGGGTTAGGATAGATCTCCCAGGAGGAGAGAGATTAACTCCAGACTCAAAGCTGCTGAGGACCCAAATAACAGAGCTTATAAAAAAAAAAAAAAAACAAACACAAGACCTGAAATGTTTCATCTGATTCCAAATGATGTAAGCATACTCCAGAACAAAACTCATGAATATTCATAGGAGTAGAAATGTAACAAGCCTCCCAACATGGCAAACTCAAAACGTCTGAGATGAAACGGAAAATTCCCAGGTATGCAAAGGAGCAAGAAAATGTGACTTATAATGAGGAAAATCAATCACAAGCAAATCGGAAATTATACAATGATGGAATTAGTGGATAAGAAGATTGACGGCACCAGGAAGAAGTGTGGAAATTTTAAACAGACCCGAGCAAAGCTTCTAGAGAGGAAAATTGCAATCAAAACCCAAGGTGAAAGTGGAATGGAGAACACAATGGATGAGATGAACAGGAAATTAGAGGCCACAGAAGTAGGCACTGAGCTAAAGTCTGCAAGAGAAGCCATCAAAGCTGAAACACAGGGACGAAAAGGAAAGCTGGGGATGGCGGTGCATGCCTGCAATCCCAGTACATGGGAGGTGGAGACAGGAGGAGCATCAAGGATCCACACTCGTCCTTGGCTACACATTGAGTTCAAGATCAACTATGCTGCAAGCAAGAGGAACCAGAAGTAGAGGGAGGAAACAGACAGGCACCAGTGAGGATTTCAAGGAAGCTTTATATAGATAAAGTTCCCAACAAAGCGAAAAGGACCAGACAAGGTTTTGAAAGAAAAGAAGAGTCAAAGTTTTCCAGATTTAATCTAAGAAAAACAAAAAACAAAAAAACAAAAACCTGTTAATTTATATGTTCAAGAAATTTAGTGAGTCGCACGCCCAAGACACAGAAAAATGCTGTCAACTCAACAAGATCAACCTGCTTAAATCTAGCAATGAAGATAAATCTTCAGAGCAACCACAAGAAGAAAAAAGACATATCCTGTACAGGGAAACAAAACTGTAGGTTTCTCAGCAGAAATGATGAGGGTGAGCCAGAGCTCAGACAGCCACTTCTTTACCATTCTGAAAGAAAAAGAAAACTAGCAAGGAAGAAATGGTACTCCAGGATCCACAGACAGCCTTTTATAATTAAATGTCTCTGAAGGACAACTTTCTAAAGCAAAGTAGATAATGATGGAGTATAAGACTGTGGCATCCCAAGAATGTCGCTGTGTGAGGTGCAGCAAAGGAAGGGGGCAAGATACAGAGACCTGAGACTCTCACACTGGGGACTACAAACTGTGAACTGTGGTGGTAGACAGTGTAGGAAACCTCAGAGATACAACTACTAGAACAAGGAGGGGAAGTTGATAAGGCAACAAAGCAGATAACGTGGGTCACAAGAACTCCTTCAACCCAAAGGAAGGTTGGAAACGGGAAAAGGAGAACAAACAACAAAGGTTAAAAGCAGAAGACTAACAGAAGCCTAACTGTGCTTATAAACGCCTTAAAAGTAATTGGTCTAAATACTTCAAATAAAAGACAGAGTTTGTATTAAAACACAGCACTAATTATATATTGTCTATAAAATATATATCTTAAATATAAAGACAAAGCTGGCTTAACACTAAAAGAGTGGAAGAAAATATTCCCTATACAACAATAACACAAGGGAGGTGGTGCTGAGCATGGTGGTGAGTAGCTGTCACTCCAGTACTGAGGAGCAGGAGGGTTGTGAGTTCAAAGCTAGCCTAGGCTACAAAGGAAGACTCTGTGGGAAGAAAATGAGGAGAGGAAGGAGGAGCTGGTGAAGGGTGAGGAAAACAAAAGAAAGAAAAGAGGAGAGGGGAGGGAGGGGTAAAAAGAGGGGGAGGAAGGGAAGTGGGAAGGAAAGGAACAGGAGAGAGAGGGGAGGGGAGAGCATCAGGAGCAGCTCTGTTGATATGACACACAGTAAATTTCAGAGCAGAAACACAACTGAGGATCATTCCATAATTATAAAGGAAGCAACTGATCAAGAGACTACAAGAAAGAAACAAGAAAACATATAAACCAAAACCAAGGGAGACATGAGGAGAAATAGAAATAGACAAGTCAGCAGCTATAGTCGGGAATTATCAATAGTTGATAAAAAAAAAAAGAACACATGTACACAAAACCCTGGATATACAGGCCTGATAAACACTACCCAAATGACTTAGCCAACATCACAGAACATCTATGGAACACTCCAACCAGACATCGTTCTCAGCCGTAAGACACCCTGGTGGATTTAGGAGCCCCTCTCTCACACAACGCTGCTCTCTGTCCGTGGTGTAAGTGGATTAGAAATTTGTCAGATGGTTTTTTAGCCGTGAATATGAGGCTGTCATTCCAACCAACTGTATTGTTGCTGATGAAAATTCCAGACTGTTAAGCAGAGATCAGAATTTGAGAAAACTTGTGTTTTCCACTGTGAACTCACTCAGCCACTTACAAATATTAATGACTTCTCAGGAGCTGAAAGTGGTGGCACCCAAAGGTAATTTGGGGGCGTGCCTTGGAACAAGCCATGCTGGCACTTAAGAATTTGTACCACTCAGTGAACCACTATTTCCAAAATGAGCTAAGGAATCTTTCCAGAGACTTGCATGACAGACTTCCCTCCAGGCCAGTGAAATGGCTCCGTGGGTAAAGGGTGTCACCTGATGCTACAAGCCTGGTGACCTGAATTTGGTACCCAGAGTCCCCGTAAAGGAGGAGAGAATTGACTCCTACAGAATTGTCCTCTGACCTCCACAAGTGCACCATGGTGTGTTCACACACCACACACACATAATAAAGTAAAATTTAAAAGATTCTCTGCCAAAACAAAAGAATAGGCCAATGGATTATACTAGAACTGGGTACAAAAACGTTCATTGCTACACAGTCATGGAACACTTAACCAGAAGAATGTGTCTGAACAGTTTTGCTATGGTGCAGACATGGTACCGTGCGCTTAACCAAACTGATGGCCCAGCATCTGTTGGCAACATAATATTAAGGGCGCACCATAACACACAGTCTGTGCTGTCCAGTGCATCAAAACACAGCAGTAGTTCCAGATCCGCGTTACAACTAACCTCGAGGAATGCATCTGTCACAGCCTGGTCTTTATGAGGGGAGGGCATGTGTCTGTGGTCTGTATGTGTGGATGTATGGTCACATGTGTGGGCATGCATGTGGAAGCCCAAGACTAACATTGGAAGTCTTCCTCAGTCTTCACCTTCATCATCGAGGCAGGATCTCTCGGTGGCACCCATTGCACCCATTGCTTGTCCATACAGCTGATGTAGCTAGCCGGCTCACTGTGTGCTCCACCTTTGGAATTCCAGGAGGCCACCATGACCAACCAGCATTTATGTGGGTGCCAGGAATCTGCACTCCAGTTCCTCTACCTATTGAGTTATGTGAGTTTGAATCTTAGAAGTTCTCTAAAAGCCCTGGCTGAAGGTTTAGCCTTTAGCCTGTGGTGCCAGTGGCAGGTGCTGCTGTGCTTAGAAGGTGGGAGCTAGTGTAAAGAAGTTAATTATTGGGGTCCATGCCCTTGAAGGTCATTTTGGGGTTCTAGCCGCGCCTTCCTCTGTCTCTGTTTGCTCCCTTGCTACCAGCTGGTGAACAAGCCTCTGTCATGCCCTCCCCACATGGAGCTGCCTCACCTCAGGCCCAAAGGCAACAAGGCCAAGTCGTACAATCTCTGGAACCATGAGCCAGGATAAAGCTTCCCTCTTAGCTCGACGGTCCCTGGTGTTCGCTACAGCAACAGAAAGCTGACTAACAGTCCAATCTGAGATTTCAGCAAGAGAATACTCAAAAATCCCTAAATGAGCCAGTAAAATAACACCTTATATTCTATGTACACACCTGTACAATGCTAATTTTTTTCTAATGCAACATAGCTGAACAATGCAGACAGCAGATATGAGAATTCAGTTCTTTCCTGAAGACAAACATGAAAGAAATGTGCAAAGATACAAAACCATGTGGATCCACACCAGATCTCATTTTGCTTTCAAAAATATTATTTTTATTATACAGTAAGCCATTTTGGTCAACACAAAATGGTTTTATTGCTGTTGTTTTAATGAGCTAATACATATTTTAGTAATCTCTCAGTTTTAATGTCTAATACTGTATATATTACATCTGTAACTCATAAGCAGGTGATCCTTGGAACCCTTAAAGAAGCTTTGTGGAAGGGGGAGGTAGGTGTGTATGTATGAGTGTGTTAGGGTGTGTGTGCATGAGTGTGTATGTATGTGAGTGTGGGGGGTATATGATTGTGGTGTGTTTGTGTGTATGATTGTGGTGTGTGAATGTGTATAAGTATATGGTGTATATGTATGAGTGTGTGATGTGTGTGTGACTGTGTGTATGTTTGTGTGAGTGTGGGGGCACACATGCCACAGCACACACACATACACAGGTCAGAGGAGAGCCTCCAGCCTCAGTCTTTGCCTTCCTCTTTGTCTGAGACAGTGCCTCTTGTTGCTACAGTGGCCAAGGTAGCTGGCCTCTGAGCTTCCAGACATCCCCCTGCCTGTGAGACACTCTCCCCCATGTCATCATAGGCTGGGGGAGGCACACTACCATATCTTGTATGTGGAGATATGGCTGTGGGGATCTAAATTCAGACCCTCATGCTTGTACAGCCAGCACTTTATGGGAGCCACCTCCCTTAAATCTCACCTTAAATAACATTTAAGCATTTAAAGACATCTTAATAGGCATGGTGGTATATTCTTGTATTCCCAGTTAGGAGGTCCTGAGGCTGAGAAGAACAGAGAACCCTCGCAGGAGGGAAGCTGCATGGCCCATCACAATAAATGCCAAGGGAGAGACTCAGTGGCATTTGCTAAGTCACTAAGAGACCCCAGCTACCCAGCAGACTGCTCATCGCACGTGACCAATTGGACCCTTGGTTTTATGGTAGCAACAATCACAATGGCCATAAATGCTCCCACACACACTGGCCAGGCATCAGGCTGCAGCCACAATCCTCGCCATCCTCCAGCTACACTGCAGATGAACAAAACCCACACGGTAGTAGAATTGGAGTCTGAATCCAGATCTGTCTGGTTCTAGCAGGACCTTCCTTCACCTTTACCCTTCTCTCAACTATACCATGTACTTCCGGATTTTCACAATGCTGGGTTTTACTGATTCATTCCCGACCATGTGATACAAGGTGTTCATATACTGGCCTCTGTCCTGAGAGTGTCAGGCACCACGTACATCCTGTGTGTGTCGAGGGCGGGGGAGGGAGGTCCTGTATCAGCTCGATTGCTACAGCGGACTCCTTGGTATTTGTGACTGAGTGAACAGGTCAGGGATGGGCCATGCAGACAGCCAGTCCTGTCATCTGTAGCACCCAGTGATCTAGCTGTGCTAAGATGTCTTCAGTTGCTGGAGGAGGCTGGATCTTAGACATTGCCCAAAAACCTGTGTATTGGAGACCTCATCACCAGTGCATGGCGCAAGCATGTGTGGACTGTCCCAGAGGTGTGGGGAATGTGGAGGAATCCTGATGAAGAGGAATTAGGAAATGTGTCCACACAGGACATATCAGGACCCTGTCCCCTCACCCCATTCTTCTGCTCCTCTCTCCATCTTCCTTCTCCCCGCTCCCCTCTCCTCCCCTCTCCTTTCTCTCTTCCCTGCTCTTTTCTAGCTTTTACCTCCCCTTCCTTTCCTTTTCCCTTCTCTCTCTCCCGTTCTCACTGCCCTCTTCTGCTATGCTCTCCCCTCCCCCTTCTCTCATCTCCTCCTTCTCTCTCTCCCTTTCCCCCCACTGTGAAGTGACCAGAGCCCCTCTGACCAGGCATTGACTCTTGCTGTGATATACTGAGTCCTCACAGGTCCAAACAACAAGGTCAAATGACCATAGCTGAACCCATGAGACAACTTTCCCCCCCTAAGACGATTCTCTCGGGCGTTTTGTCATAGTGACTGGCATAAAACAGGCTGACACAGCCTTCCTTGGTTCTGTTGAATGTAAACAGTTCTAGGATAGGGCTTCGATTAGGCAAACAAGGGACCACCTCCCCCATCAAGGTCCAAAAAGGTTCCTATTCCAGTCCTGCTGATGTGGGGACAAGATGTGTTGCTGTCTCTAAATCTGAGGAGAGAGCCCGAGTTTGTGGGAGGCATGTGTGGCAAACATGGGGACAGGTTGAGGGCTGGCACAGGGTGATTAACCCCTCTTGGTACAGCTATAAAAAATACATTCTTACCAATACTTTGAGGGTCACATATGAAGCAACAGCATGATCTGCATGCCCAGTGAGTATTGACTGTCAGTGTCATTCCCCATCCCATCCCCTGCCTCAAGGAACAAAGGCAAGAAAGAGGACCTTGGAGCAGAGCCTTGGGACACCACAGGACTCTAAACATAGTGTGACTCCCTGAGTCCCGAAGTCCCTGCAGATGATGACTCCAAGATTCCGGAGCCACTTGCGAGATTGAGATGAGGGGAGAAACCTTGGAGAAAGACTGAGATTAGAGGTGGGGACACAGACTCTAAACTTTGCATTGGCAGAGAGTAATTGGGGGCCTGGAAGGAGAGGAGGCCTTCTAAGTTAGGGGACATGGAGGCTAGGTATGCTCAGCAGTTCCTACTGTGACTTCGGACTTGAGGTTCCTTCTGACCACCAGTTCTCCACCCAGAGCCTGGCCAGTGTTAATACCAGCCCCACAAGCAAGCCCACGGCCCCTTGTTGATGGCTGCGGTGCAGTTCGCTGGTCCACTGTGTGTACATTAGTTTTTTTCCCCCCTGCTTAGTTTCTGCCATAAACTTGAACCCAGAAAACTGTCAGGAAGAAACAACTCAGAGTGTCTCTGGCTGGCAGGAATGTATGTGGAAGCATCCCTACCAAAGGGAGCGGAGTCTAAGGGGCGCTGTACTCATGCCCAGCTGTCCCAACTCTCAGACAGATGGCTGCATCCCACATTAAAGACGTGCCAGGGTCTCCCTCTGTGCCCATAGACGGATGAAATCTATCCTATACCCTTGCAGAGTTGCATGGGTTGGAGGTGGGGGGGCTTGCCAGGTTTCCCCTTCTGCCCAGCAATGTAGAAACCCTGGCCACATCTCTACTTTCCAAACCTGGCTCAGTGGCCATGTAGAGGAGGCTCAGCTGCTGCCAGCCAGGGGGTCACCACGTCTCCACCCAAACCAGCAAGCAGATGATGTACACTGCCAACAAGGACCAGAGCAGGGACCGAGATCAAACAGCAGGCAGGAAAATGTAGGCTGGCATGTATTGATCCCCGGTCACGGAAATATATAACTAAGGTTCCTTTGTCCCTTCCCTCAGGCCCAGCAGACCTCCCTCTGGCTTGTGCTTTTGGCCTGTGGCTTAATTGCAGATATTTAAATGCAGCGTGGGTGTCACCATCGATCCTGAAAAGCAGCACTTAGGTGTAGCTGTTCTTCCTCTCAGGAACCCTGGCACTCACTCACCAAGCAATGTGGGTGTGGTCCACATACAAAGGGAAGCCATCTCCCCTCCACTTTGCCCCTCAGTGACTCCCCAGATAATATGACAAGGCCCTGTTTCCCCTCTTTCCCCTGTTTTCAGGTTCTTTAACCAGGGGTCAAATGAATTCCAGGCTCAGAAACTGACCACAGCCCCAACACTGAGCCAATGGGATGAGACCCTTCAGGAAGCAATACAGGTAGGTACAAGTCTGTGCCAGAGAAGGTAGAAAGAATCAACCCTGGGGCCAGAGTCAGAAGCATGCCATCCAGAAACTTGTCTGAAACTGTCAGACAGACTGCATGCCTTCTGCTTATCCTAGGAAAGAGTTCAGGCAGGTGACTGTAACTGCCATAGAGACTCCTCCAACCCTCATCCATGGCCCATGCGCGCCTGCCCAACAGTCTGACAAAGTCTAGGAAGCAGTCCCTACCCTGTCCCCTGCCAGGAGCACCTCCCACTGGTTTTTGCCAAGGGTATTCCTTAAGGAGCCCTTGCTATAAGCCTCACTTCCTCCTCCCCAACTCTAGGGGAAAGACTTAATCACTCTTACGTACATTCAGGCTTTACTCTCCCAGAAGCAAGTATCCCCAAACCGTCCCCTCTCTCCACGCTTTCCTCATTAGCCCAGGTCACCGAAATGATCAGTTGCAGCCACCCTCAACCCTAAAGGAGTACCACGCAGCTGGAGGCAATATCTCAATTATTCTGTTGTCTCCCCCAGCACCTGCCCAGGACCTGCCCAGTCCCATCCGCACCCTCCCCAGGAAAGCCCAGAGTGCTGACGAGATGGATTCCTTGCAATCTCACACCCCACAGCTCCAAGGCCCAGCAAGGTGTCTTTGAACTTCAGAGTCCCTGGTTATTCACCTGTGCACCCCTGGAGGTCAGACTGTCCCTCCTCCCCAGGGTACAACTTCCTAGCCAGCGCTCCCCTACCCCCACCCAGCTGTTTGCTGGGTTTTCAGTCCTGCAGCACCAGCAGGGGAGGGATCATTACATTCAGATCAGCCACCACGGCAATAGGTCAGGCTTCCAGAAGCCTCCCCCAAACGCTGATTAATGGGCAGGAGCGGCCCTTGCGCATCTCATTGCGCACACGGCTGCAATGAAACCATCTCTGCTTTACAGTTCTGTGTGAGACATAAAAGTGGGAACTATCCCAGCCTTCCGAGGGAGCAGGCTATGAATACGGAAGCAGCCCCGGGTTATTAATCCAGCACCATTAGTCTTAGGGAGTCACCCCAGCACTGACCCCCTGGAAGGAAATTTCTCCAGCTGTCCATTTCTCATTTCAAATTATCCATACAGTCACCATACCTACCACCGGTGAGTTATTTGATATTTTGGCGAGGAAAGCAAACAACATAAAAAGCAGCAGAACTTGGGGTACCATAAATTCTAAGCAAGTTATTTTCAGAGAGAGGATTCATAGGGTACTGGGCTTCCCAAGACTAATTTAGTTTGCTTTTTTTTTTCTTTTATTAATAGGAGGTTAGCACCCTGGAAAGGATCACATTTTTGTTCTCAGCTGCACCTGTCAAGGGGATCCCAGGCTCACAGCCCAGCGATTGAAGGTTTATCCCAGAATGGTTTCCATGGAACAAACACAGCTCTCACTGCAGGCTTCAAAACCATGGGATGGACGGAAGCAGGAGCTTTGGTTCTTAAAGGGCCAACATGGTGTGACTAGTACAGACTGCCAGAAGTCCCCGCACAACATGTCTGGCCTCTCCGTTCCTTGGAGCACATATGAGAACAGAGAAGGCCACCTCTGGCTTTTATTTTCTTCCTTTTTTTTTTTTTTAAATCTGAATGGATGAGATCCGGCCATGGGTTTTGTTTGTTTGTCTCTGATTTTCACGACACCTCCTACTTCCAGGTATTTACTGCAATGCTGTGCACACACTTTAACTTCACTTTATTCTCGGGACTCCTAGCTCAGCTTCAGTGTGAAGCCCCAAGCATTTGCTTCAGCCTTCAGCTGGGTTCAGGCTGGTGCCCTCTACTCTGTCTCCTCCTTCAGGGACTCTGTTAGATGTGTGTGGGGCCTTCACACCCCAGCTCTCCACCCTTTACCTGGGCCTTGAACTCACAGAGATCCACCTATCTTTGCCTCCTGAACGCTGGAATTAAAGGTGTGCACCATCACACCTGGCTCCAAATATTGCAATCTTTTATTTATAAAAGAGCTTGCCAGTTCTTTAAAGTGTCCCGCCAGCTCTTATTCAATTCTTAAATATTTTTCTGTATTTCACCTCTTCATACTTGGTATCCTACCTGTGGTGGTGTGAGTGAGAAATGTCCCTCACAGGCTCAGGTATCTGAACACTTGGTTGCACATAGGTGGCGCTGTCTGGGGAGGCGATGGAGTTTTTAGGAGGTGGAGCCTTGTAGAAGTGCATTATAGGAGGTGGGCTTTGAAGGTTTGCAGCCTGACCCCACTTCCTGTTCTATCTCTTTGCCTCCTATGTGTAGATGACATATGATCTTTCTGCTTCCCAACTTCCAGGCAGGCTTCATGCTCCTACTGATGTGCTGTCCCCTCATGGTGGCCATGTCCCCTCCTGCTGCCCTGCCATCTCCACATGGTGCCTATGTCCCCTCCTGCTGCTGTGCCATCCCCACATGGTGTCTATGTCCCCTCCTGCTGCTGTGCTATCCCCACATGGTGGCTATGTCCCCTCCTGCTGCCCTGCCATCTCCACATGTTGGCTATGTCCCCTCCTGCTGCTGTGCTGTCCCCACATGGTGGCTATGTCCCCTGCTGCCAGGCATGCAGGAGATCCAGAGCTAGCCGGTTCTTCAGTGTGTGTGACCTCAGCCTCAGCACACACTGCTGATGGCTCCCGATGACATTTCTGCCCCTTCCTGTGGTCAGTGCTGGAGATCGTCAGTGCATGCTTCCATAATCTAAATGTGCAGAACTTCGCAGCTGGCTGGCTGCATGGCCCTGAACAGGTCACTTCATTCCCCTCTGAGCCTCTGGGGACAAAAGTGGGACGACCTACTGTCCGTGCAGGCCTGTCACGTACCTGCCACTGCTCACAGATGACAGATGTTGTGGGTGCTGTGGAGTCCCCAGAATTAAATGCCCCACACTGGGTCTCAGCCTCCCTCTGATAAGGAAGCAGAATGCAGGCTTTCCCGAAAGCTCAATATTCAAAAATATTTCCTGTAGCATTTCTGGGGTCAGGGAAGGGTCATAAACCAGCCTTCTGCAGGCAGAGGTAACACGGATAAAGTGGAGGCATCCAAGGTGTGCGGTACGTTGTGACCCACGGTGGCCTCACCTCTACTGTGGTGGAAGATAAATGTAGTCTATACTCCCCGTGGATTTCTGAAGCTGTGGCATTTTGTTAGACACACCTGCCTGTGATACAGTTTAATCTGTAACTTAGACACAGAAGAGATTAACGGCCAAATCCAAAAACAGGTCAGCCATAATCATTGTACAGAAAGTGACACACTGTACCAATGATCACACTGTACCAGGCTCACCCTTTGGTGGTGGCACGAGGCGATTCGGTGCCTGTGGAGTGTGATGAGGGAGGTGACGGGTTGATGAGTGGTGGCATCGCCTCACGCATCCTGGCTATCTGACGTCACTGACAGTGGGTACCTGAGGATGAGGGCTGCCGTGTGCACATTCCTGTGACACTGTGGCCGCACTCAAGCAAGCCTATGTACCCATCTCCCCCACCCCTGCCCCCAATTTTCTTTCTTCTGCCTCTGTAATTCTCCTCCTGCCCCTGCTCATTGATATATGCCATAACCCATAGGCAGTTTTCATTTTATTTTATTTATTTTTGGTTTTTCAAGACAGGTTTTTGCTGTAATTTTAGAGCCTGTCCTGGAACTAGCTCTGTAGACCAGGCTGGTCTCGAACTCACAGAGATCTGCCTGCCTCTGCCTCCCGAGTGCTGGGATTAAAGGCATGCGCCACCACCGCCTGGCCCTTTTGTTTGATTTTTAAAAAATTTATTAGATCAGAGGCTGGGAAGATTTCAGTGGGTAAAGTGTTTACTATGCAAACATAAGGACCCGAGTTAGGATCTCAGAACCTGTGCAGCTATACCTGGGTTTTGCTCTGGCTCCAGGGCAATAGACTGAAGGTGACATCATCCTGGCCAGCCAGCCCCAGCTGAATCAAGTCGGCGAGCTCCCGGTCCCATGAGACACACAATCTCAAAAGGCAAGAGTAGAGCTTTGCGCCCACATACACATGGACTTACATGCGTGTGTGTGCGCGCGCGCGCTCACACACACACGCACACACACACACACAGACAAGAGAAAGGAACAGGAACAGAGAAGAGTGGATTGAAAAGAGAAACAAAGAGCTGGAGGCACAAGTGTGACAGACCCAGTGCAACCGAGGGGCAGAAACGGGTGAAGAAACAACACACCCAAGGGGACAAAGAGAGAAGCTGAGGAAAAAGTGCACCTCTCAAAGCTGGAGGAGACACTTCTGTTGAGTCCAGAGGCCTTCACGCCACATCCAGCTGCCCCTGTTGCTCATTGTTGTGGGCCTGACTAAGTGTTGCTCACCATGGCCACATCCGGAAACCATCCAAGGAAACACAGAAGGATTCGACCCAGCAAGGGAGGGTCTCCTAGGACCTCTGAGGGCTCGTCATTATTGAATCACTGTGTGACTCATGTCCTGTCCTCATTTCACACAGAGAGGGCCCAGGCTCTGGGTGTCCAGGCCTCTGTGGACTGGATCAGACATTACCTGAGCCCAGAATGGAGAAGAGGCACACTCTGAGAGCTGGAGGTAACGGAAGGCTGCCAGGCTGCACAGGAGACAATGACATCACCTGGCTCTGCATGCCTGTGGCTCAGGTCCCTATTGTGAGGGTCATCTGGCTGCTTCCCATGGCTCTTGTCAACCCTAGTCCGTCCCCAGCTTTGGTGTGGGATCATGACGTGGATCAATCCCAGGCTCATGTCCAGTCCTGCCGCTATGACAGGTGGGAATTTTACCATACAAGCATCTCCAGGGGTCCTGGGCATCACCTGTCCATGCTCTGAAATTTCCTGTTAGTCAGCTTCTAGTCGCCATGGAGGAAACCTAGGATAATCAGCCTATAGAGATAAAAACTTATTGTGATGGCCAGGGAGATGGCTCGGCAGGTAAAGCGCACTTGCCACACCAGCGTTTGGGTCCCCTGCACCCACACAAAAGCTAGATGCAACAGTGAGTGTACCTCTAGTTCCAGCACCCCAAAGGGGAGTGGAAGGCTAAGGCAGGGGTGTCCAGCCCACATCTGGGGCAGCGATGAGGCTTCGTTTGAAACAAGATGGGCAAACAAGGGCTTCACTAAAGGTTGTTTCCCCTTGAGCACCAGGGCATAACGACACGCACACATATGCACGCACACACATGAACACAAGAGCACATGTGCGTATACACACACACACACCCCAAAGATTTAAAAGGAACTTAGTTTGTCCTGCCATTTCGGAGGTTTTGGTCTGTGACTGCTCTGAGGAGCGACAGTGCTCATCACGGTCAGAGAAAGAGACGGGAAAGAGGGAAGCACGGGGTCCTCAACCTTCTTCAAGCCACGTTCTCAAGGCCAAGACCTCCCAGTAGGCTCTGCTTAAGGTTCCCAAGCACCCAGGCACAGCCTACAGCCCAAGCCCTCAGGAGGTGGAGATATTCAAGAATTCGAGGTCATCCCCAGCTACATAGTGAGTTCAAGACCGGCCTGGGCTACGAGTCCCAAGAGCACTCCAGGAAGAGACCAATCCTGTAAGATATGAGTCTTTGAAGAACATTCCAGATGCCAGTTACAGCAAGGCCCTCAGGCCTGAATAAGCTACCTCATGCTCCAAGAACAGACTAGACTATTCAGGACAGAATTGTTTGTTATTGCAAATATTGGTGGGCATTGAGTAATCCTGGACATGAATGACCATCAAATGCTGAAACACAGGCACGCTGGTCACCAACTCTAAGGGGACGCTGAAGGACAAACCATTAGTGGCTACCACTGTGGGGCAGAGCCTAAGGACTTCGGAATCACAAACACTAAACCTGGAAAAGAGGAGAAAGGAACAACCAGCCATAGTGCAGGAGGCCAAGAGAGTCGGGGAGCCACACATGCATGCTCCGTCACAGACCCAGAACTCCCCAGGAAGCAGTTTGGTTAGGGAGTCAAAAGCAAAGGGGGGCAAGTGTTCTGTGTTCTTTTTTTCTGTCTCGATGGAAGTGTGTGCAACATTTAACACTGGCAGGCCAGACTCTAGCTCGGGGAGCCTCATTTATGCTACTGATGCCCTACGGTTCTCTCCTCTACAGAGTTTGCCACTTCGGCTGTGCTGGCAGGAGCCATGCAATCCTGAGTCCCCTCTTCCTAGGAGGTGCTCAGTGAATCACACACACAGCCCCAAATCCCATCCCTAGTCCTTTGGCGGGTGCTGCTGGCCACAGAGCATGCTGCTGTCCTGAGGGACCCTTTCTCTAAACGGCCCACACAGGCCTCTACAGATGCAAAGCCAATGACCAGCAAAGGCTCAGGCACAGAGATGGTTCTAGAAGATTCTCAGAGTCCACTTCTCAACCCTTCAGGGTCCTAGGATCAGGGGGTGACTGGGTAGAAATGGCACATCAATGGCACTAAGGCCACCTCAGTAGAGCACACAGGAGTCTGCTCTAGCCACCATGGTCCCCTCGTCAGAATGGAAAAGCAGGGAGCCGGCATAGGAAGAGACCCCTCTATATCCAGAGGTCACCACTGATATTTACCGACCTGGGATATATCAGGCACAATATGGCCTTCCTTTTTACATTGGTGCTGGGGATCCGAACTCAGGTCTTCACGTGTGCACAGGTCTTCATGCGTGCACAGGTTGTCACGTGTGCACAGCAAGTACTTTACCAGCTGAGCCAATCTCCCCATCCTGCAAATGTTAGTTTTACAAAACCAGCTCATTCAAAAGTTGTCTGCACCCCTAATGAGTATGTGTTCAACATTTCAATACACTCCAGTCAAGTTCCACACACACGTGTCGTACAATTCACACGTAGAATTTCTATGACCTTTCCACCACCTAACAGTAGGTACCAAATACAAGTAAGGAAAGCTAGAAAGAAGTGACTTTAATCAAGGTCATACAGCTAGAATCAGCAAAGCCAAGGTCACAGCCTCCGATCCTGGGACTGTGTCAAAGTCAGAGGCAGGAGGGCAGGCAGGTGAGGAGGTGGGAATGTCCTTGCTGTCAGGTGACCTGCTGTGACTGCCTTCTCCTGTCTTTCCTGCTAAGGGAACTGGAGGGGCAGGGTGGTTTTGACTTGAAGAATTAAGGGTTTCCGTTATTAAAGGCCCTCTGAGGACATGGGAGACACTGCAGTTCTTTGGAGATAACTGTGTATTCCTGTCAGAGTGTGTCTTCAGTCACAAGGAAAGAGACCAAGATGGATGGTTTGACCCTGGCGCAGAAGGCACAGTTCCCCTGCATGAATGTGCTCAGGCTGAGGCACACTGCTCCATCCTCTCCACACTAGCTCATAATGGACACAGTACTTCAAAGGTCATAAAAGCAGACCCTATTCCAAGCCTGGTCATGTTCCTAGCAACCTGAACCATGAATGAGGCAGAAGTCGAGAGGAGGTGAAAAGTATCATACGAATATACCCAACTGAGTCACACATCACATGGCTGAATCAAAGGCCTCAGGCTGAGGGACACCAGTCACCCTCCATGGGATGCTCTGGAAAAGCTCAGACCAAGGACAATGAGAAATTTTGAGGGCCCATCTAGAGCAGGAAGAGGCCCAGGTGTGATGTGTGCTGACACAGGTGTTCCCAGTGTTTGCACTGGCAGTGGTATTCCCAGTGTGTGCTGCTTGCAGGGACGTTCCCAGTGTGTGTACTGGCAGGGGTGTTCCCAGTGTGTGCTGCTGGCAGGGGCGTTCCCAGTGGTTGCTGCTGGAGGGGGCGTTCCAGTGTGTGCTGCTGGCAGGGGCGTTCCCAATGTGTGCACTGGCAGGGGTGTTCCCAGTGTGTGCTGCTTTCAGGGGTGTTCCCAGTGTGTGCTGCTTGCAGGGGTGTTCCCAGTGTGTGCACTGGCAGGGGCGTTCCCAGTGTGTGTACTGGCAGGGGCGTTCCCAGTGTGTGCACTGGCAGGGGTGTTCCCAGTGTGTGTACTGGCAGGGGTGTTCCCAGTGTGTGCACTGGCAGGGGTGTTCCCAATGTGTGCACTGGCAGGGGTATTCCCAGTGTGTGCACTGGCAGGGGTGTTCCCAGTGTGTGTACTGGCAGGGGCGTTCCCAGTGTGTGCTGCTGGCAGGGGTGTTCCCAGTGTGTGCACTGGCAGTGGTGTTCCCAATGTGTGCACTGGCAGGGGTGTTCCCAGTGTTTGCACTGGCAGGGGTGTTCCCAGTGTTTGTACTGGCAGGGGCGTTCCCAGTGTGTGCTGCTGGCAGGGGTGTTCCCAATGCGTGACATTGGCAGGGGTGGTCCTAGAGTGTGTCGCTGTTTGGCTCCTAGGTTAAAATACACATACCTGCCAACCCCAGAGGAGCGGGTTGTACCATCTAATCACTGAAAGAGAAGTATGAAAGGGTAGGCTGGGGGGAAAGCTCAGTAGGGTTTACTGCACAAGGCTGAGGATTGGAGTTCAAATCCCAGCCAACCAGGGGGTGCGCTTGTAATCCTAGCACTGGAGAGATGAAGGCAGGCAGGTCCCCAGGGCTCACTACCCAGCCGGCTTAGTTTAGTAGGTAAGCTCCAGGTCACACAGAGATCCTGCCTCAAAAATAAATAAGTAAATGTATGTACATATGTATGTGGATGTCACCTAAAGAATGACACTCAGAGTTCTTCTCTGGCCTCTACATGTATACACATATACACACATATGCACAGATGATAGATACACAAATATTTGCACAAACACCATACATACATACACATGCATACAGACATACACAACATACACGCGTGCATACACACATACATACTCACACATGCATACATATATGAATGCACACATACACACATTGAGAAATGTCATACACACACACATATATGTACACATACATTCACAAACACAGAATATTGCGAAGCGGTAGTATTCCACACACTCAGAAAAACTGCCCTGAAGGTAGCTGTGACACTGCCCCCCACCCCTTGCCACCCTAGATAGCAGCTGATGAGACCCTGAAGGCAGATGACAGACCTGGGACACAGCAACATCTGGGTGATCCAGGCAAAGGGACGAAGCTCGCCCAAGGTGCAGGGTAAGTGCCTTGGTTAGGGTCACTATTGCTGTAATGGGACACCATGACCGAAAGCAAGTTGGGGAGGAAAGGGTTTATTTGGCTTACACTTTGACAACACCGTTTGTCATCAAGGAAGTTAGGACAGGAACTGAAACAGGGCAGGAACCTGGAGGCAGGAGTTGATGCAGAGGCCATGGAGGGATGCTGATTACTGGCTTGCTCCTCATGATTTGCTCAGCCTGCTTTCTTATAGAACCCAGGACCACCAGCCCAGGGATGGCACCACCCACAATGGGCTAGGTCCTCCTCCATCAATCACTAATTAAGAAAATGCCCTACAGTTGGATCTTAAGAAGGTATTTTCTCAATTGAGGTTCCCTCCCTTTAGATAACTCTAGCTGTGTCAATCTGACATAAAACCACTCAGGACAGTGGGTGTGTGGCAGACCTTACAAGGGTAGCCTCTAGGCAGAAGTGAGGGTGCAGTAAGAGGAGCTAGGGAGGCCATCAGGACACCCACCTCAGTTACCCTGCTGTGCCCAGGGAATCTGTCACCATTCTGTGAGGACCACTTGGGTTACCCACACAGCAGATGAGACCTTCTGGGAAGGTCCTAGGATGTCAGAGATGTGGGTCCACCCAGCAGGACCATGGGACATAACGAGTCAAGGCTTACACCCCTTACATTTGTTCTAGAAGACACTCTATCCTGTAATTTTCTAAATTTCTTGACTTGGAATAATAAGATCAGAGACTCCGAGTGGGAAGAAAGTTTACAGATCATTTAGCTTGTGTTGTCTGAGTCAGTTCGCCCTCAGGTAGCTGGGGAAAAAGTGTTCCTTTTTTTTTCTCCAGAAAAAGCACTGAAAGACTCAGCCACCAAGCAGCCTCCAGGCCCTGCGATGCTCACCTTGGATGCCCCAGCATTGATGGTCCCAGGCCCTGCGATGCTCACCTTGGATGCCCCATCCTTGACGGTTCCAGGCAGACTTTGGGTGCAAAACTAAGGGCTGCCCAGAACAGGTAACCCTTCCACATGTCCATCCATGGAGTCACGGCAGTCCTTGTGCTCACACATAAGCACAGGAACAGGGTGACAAGCACACAGGACTGTCCCTTCAGAGGGAGGGACACATAGCCTGTTATCTGCCCATAAGGCTAGGAATGAATGGGTTAATAGCCTGGTGACTTGTGCACTACCTGTGTGTCCAGGCCACACTGGATCCTCCCCCAGACCCTTATCATGAGCCTGTCAATCTACAGAACATATCTTTACGGAAGGTGTCACATGTAGCCATCTACCCACCTTTTTTGGAAGACGCCACACATACTTTACAAAGAGTTTTGATGTAGTCATGTCCTAAGCTTTATTGTATACATGGACTGAGTTAACTATCTCCAGGACATTTTTCACCGAATTGTGCTGTGCTCAGATATACCTAAAATAAACTTCTTGGGGTCAGACTGCCAAAGTTTGAACAACACCAGCTACTTATTCATATTGAACTGAGCTACCTTCTTGCCTCCCAAGGACTGCTACTCTGCTGGGTGTGGAAGTTGCAAAGACTGACACACCCATCCACCTGCCCACTGCTCAGGAGTAGCGTGGTGACCCCACCTATGAGATGACAACCCATTCTTCAGACAGTCAGGCCTTTAAGAGAGCGACATCCTGCACAGACTCCCTGGGGAGTGCAGGTCCTCTTACATTGCTGGGTTGTTTTAGAGCAGAGGCCCTGTATTCCCACACGGAACTGGGCAGGATATCCCTTACAGAGAGGCCCGGGGTCTTTGCAGCCTCCAGTCCTGGCACAACTCACCTAACAGGGCAAGCTGACACAGAAAGGAAAAGCCAGTCCCCATTCCTTGTGGGCGTTGGGATTCCCAAGGAAAGGGGGCCTGTCACTAGCTCCTTCGCAGTTGGCTGCTTCTCCAGCCCCCTCAGGACTGGGAGCTATTTATAGCCTCACAGCCTCAACACAGACTCTTATTTTTGGCTTTGCATGGCCTGGCCCAAGGCTCAGCTTCAATTCAAATTTCCATATGTGCCACTTTCAGCAGGTACCAGGACGCTGTGCACTGCGCCTCTGGATGCTTGAATTGCCAGGGTTGGACCAGTCCCAAGAACCCAGGCCTTGGCCTTGGGTGCCTCTGTACACCCGTTGCCTGTTCAGCACCACCTGCTCGGTGGGACAGTCACCTGGGTGGAGCAGCCTGGGAGCTGGCAAGATGCAGGACCCACACGACCAGGCTATTTTAAGAACAGTATTTTAAGAAAAGCATCAAGGCTGGGTTTCAACTATCAAGATCACAGCCAAGCCTTCTTGCTCCTGACTTTGGAGGAGGTGTTCAGTCACTGTTTGTCCTCCGGGCTTTAAAGAAGAGTCTTGAGGCGGCTGGGAGGAAAGACACGAGGAATCCTGTACGTCCTGGAAGCCAAGACTCTGCAAAGGTACCCACTCAGACCCTAAACACCCAGCGCCCACCCACTCAGAGCTGGCACAGTGTGAAGGACTCTGCCCACAGGTAACAGTGGGAAGTGGTACTCAGAGACCCACACCCACCTCTGTCCAAGTCCTTGCATCCAGGAGCAGGGTACTTCTGAGCTGTGCCTCTCTCACCTGTGCCCTGAGGACTCTCGGCCACATATTGAATGAGACAGAGCCCTGAAGCCATCCCACCTTGCAGGATGGGATGACAGCAGGGTCATCCCACAAGGGGACAGACTTTCCTCTCTGCTGGGCTGTACCCCCATGGCATCTTTAGTGTCAACTTGACAGGATCTAGTACTACCAAAGAGACAAATCTCTGGACAAGTCTGTGGTTAGGTTATCTAGGTTCAGCTAACTGAGGTGGGAGGATCCACCATGAAGACCAACAGTCCCCATTCAGTAGCTGGGGTCCCATACAGCATAAAACAGAAGAAAAGCCAGCTGAGGGCCAGTATCCGTGGCTCTCTGCTTCCTGACTACACATGCGATATGACCAGCCACCTCATGTTCCGGCCGCCAAGGCTCTTCCAGGATGGATATGTCCCCCGCACTTATGCCATGATAAAGGCTTTCTCATCTAAGTTCATTTTGTCAAGCGTTTGTCTCACAGTAACAAGCAACTAATGCAATCCCCCCAGGACACACCCAGGCTGGGGACATGACCTTCACCATGGTATCTCTTCTGCCATCTCCACACTCTCAACACCTGCCCCACCACCGCCCAACGCCATCTTCTGCCTTTCTTCAAGCCTCCTGCACAGTGACACTCGGAGACACAAATCTAACGATACCCTTTCTCTGAAACCTTCCATATGGTCCCGCTTTCCTCACGATAAGACACAACCTTTAAGCCTGACAGGAAAACTAGGCTCATTTAAAAAAAATCATCCAACCCCATAGCAGAGAAACAAACACCCCAACTCAAACACAGGCGAAGGACAGAAATACACATTTCTCCAAAGATATACAGTGGCCAAGATGCTCAGGAAAATCTGCTCAATATAATTAGGCAATCCAACAGCACAAATCAGAGCCACAATGAGAGCCACTTCGTGCTAATTAGGGTGGCTATTTTTTAAAGGGGGGCACAGAGACTAACAAGTGTTGGCAAGGATGTGGGAAAACCAGAACCCTCATGCACTGCTAGTGAACATGTCAAATGCTTCAGCCATTGTGGAAAGCAGTCTGTCTGCTCTTTGAATAAATAAATATAGAATTGCTGCGTGTGCCAACAATTCCACTTCTGGGTCTATTCACACAATTGCTTGATGCTGGGACTTGCACAGATATTGATCCAACAGTCTCCAACGTGGCATTGCTCATAAAATCCAGGGATGGGAACAAACTGAGTGGTGTATGCTTATCCATAGATGGACAAGGAAACAAAACTCTGTGTGTGTGTATGTATGTGTGTGTGTGTGTGTGTGTGTGAATGTGGAGTGCATGTAATAATGCAAGTATGAATGACAATGGACAGGATCTCTCCAGTCTGCAACAGGAGTGAGCGGAGCTCAGTGCCACCAGAAGAGAAAACATAGAAAGACAGCAGGAATGAAGTCTGAGTGGTGCCTTCTGGAGGAAGAGAACCTGGAAAGTGTGCAGAAGGACTTTGCCCCTGACTCTGTTGAGCTGGGAGCCTAAGAAGGTTTATTGTGAGTAGAGCAGTCTGGCCCTCAACCTGGCAGAACGGCTGTGGCAGCCGGGCGGGGAGAAGGTTGAAGAAGGCTGAAGGCAGGAATCCAGAGCCCACGAAAGAGGGCCAGACCCATGGAGCTGCAGTGCCAGCCGGACGGTGACATCAAGTGCTGGGATACAGGAACACCCAGAAGCAAAGCCCACAGTGCTAGTGGACGGGACAGATGCATGGGACTTGACCGGGCCTTTGGGGCTGAGACAGCAGAAGGACAAGGTGGTTGCAGTGGCTATTCTTGGATGTCAACTTGACTACATCTGGAATTAATTCAAGTCCAAATGGTTGGGCACACCTGCAAGAAATTTTTTCTTAATTAAGCCATTTGAAGTGGGAAGACCCACTTCTAATCTGGATCTTTGAGGTAGGAAGGCACACCTGTAATCCAGATCTTTTGGGGATAGGAAGATATACTTTACAGGGAAGATACGTGTTAGCTGGGCTGCACCTTCTGCTAGTCCCTGTAGAAAGGACATAGAAAGAGGAAGCTCTCTCTCTCTCTTTCTCTCTCTCTCTCTCTCTCTCTGCTTGCTCTTGCTCTCACCTCATAACAAGTCCATTTTCACTGGCAGTAAAATACACTTTATGACATACACTGTACTTCCTCAGGATTCTGACAGATACCGAAGACCAGCTGAGACATCCAGTCTCATAGACTAAACAACTAATGGATTCTTAGACTTTCCATTGGTAGATACCCATTGTTGGGCTAGTTGGACAACAGCCTGTAAGCCATTCTAATAAATCCCCTTTACATATATATAATACATTTATATATGTGTGTGTATGTTTATGTGTGTGTTTGTGTATATATATAATGCATGCATTGTATACATATATAATAGATGTATATAAAATATGTCTGTGTGTTCTTTAAGTTCTGTCCCTCTGGAGTCCCCTGACTGATACAGTAGTGTTCAGTGGGAAGAAGCAGAGTGCCGGTGTGAGGATGATGGAGGTTCTGATCCTGGCTAAGGCAGACAAGTGGTGGTACCAATCAGCTGGAAACTCAGAAGAGCCGGGCTGCAGACACCTGACAGGGAGTTAAACAGAGAGACTGGGACCTGCAGAGGGAAAGCAAGACAGAGCTATAGCCCTACTGAACCTAGAGCAAAGGAAAAGGGACAGACAGAGGAAACAGGAAGAGAAGGCACAGCCCAAGGCGACAGAGACAGCAATTGAAAGTGGGAATGAGGTGAGGCAACCAGCAGCGGGCGGGGGCCGGAAGGGGGAGTGAGGGAAGTGGACAGAGATGAGGCAGACAAGTGCTGCTGGCTGGGGCAGAGGAGATGTCTGCTCTACACTTGATGCCATGGAGGGCACAGCCCTGAGAAGAATGCCTCTGTGGCATGCTGAGCACCCCGTGGCGATGAATGGTACCTGAGTGTGCTGCACCCAGAAATCAGGCCTCCAGACTCACCCCACTTTGCCTGAGCTCAGCTGTGCTGGCAGCCATGGGTGTCACTGCTCTGGGAGCTGAGATCTCTGGCCACTCCCAAGCTGGGTCTGCCTAGAGAAAGCCAAGAAGCCTTTTCTAAAAACAGCCTGCCTGCTTCCCAGGGTGTTTGGAAAGGTCCGACGGCCAATCAGAACCCTAACAGTGTCACAGAGTGCCCCGTCACACAAGGCCAGGTCATGATCTGTCAATCAGAGGCATGGATGGAGGGCCCAGCACAGGTGCTGGGAAGTGATGGCCCCACCATCAGCCTTCTTCCTTCCTGTCTGATAATTCCATTTCTTTTTTTTTTTTTTTTGGTTTTTTTCAAGACAGGGTTTCTCTGTGGCTTTGGAGCCTGCGCTAGAACTAGCTCTTGTAAACCAGGCTGGTCTCGAACTCACAAAGATCCTCCTGCCTCTGCCTCCCGAGTGCTGGAATTAAAGGCGTGCGCCACCACCACCTGGCTTGATAATTCCATTTCTTACACCCTCGTGTGGCCAGCCTCTTGGTGGCGGCTGTGTCTGCACTGGCTGTTGAGCTGTGCATCTTGGAACAATGTTAACAGCCCTCTGTACAGGGCAGCTGCTTTGGCACTCAGAGCCCAGTGTGTGGCTCGGCCTGCTGATGCCGGTCTGACTTCTTCAGATGGCTCCGCACAGACAGACCATGGCCACTGCGGGTCTCCCCGGCTTGTAGTCGTGTCTGTGCAAGTTAGTCTTGTTCTGATTGTGTTGTTTGCTACGCAAAGCTCTGCATGCATGCCTGTGTCCTAGGTGAGGCCTGCTAGCCTATCCTGCTTCTAGCACCTTCTCTGCCTTCCCCTCCACTCTAGACTCTGAAGACAGAGGGTCTGCAATGACATCCCCCCATACTCAGAACACAGGTTGGTCCCTTGCCACTATTCAGGTCTCTGGCTAAGTTGTCACCTCCTGAGCACTCTGTTTAAAATCAGCCCCTCCTCGGTCCCCTGTTAATGCTTTTATTGCCTTCATGGTATTTATCAGGGTTTATAACTATCTTATTCTTTGTTCCTCCAGATTCTGAATGACAAATTCACCAGGCTCCGGATATCGCACCCCGTCTCTCCAGTCATCCTAAATCCTAATACCATATCTCAAAAGACCCCAACACCATACCCCATCTCTCCAGAGTCTTCCAAGACTTCCTACCTGGGGACGACAAGACTCAGGATGCTTTGAGTGGCTCTTCTCAATTCTCCCAACTCCCTGCCTGCTTCCCACCTGCCTCCCTAACAAAGCTCCCTCATTCCTTGCTGATTCTAATGCAGCTCATGTGCTCTACAGTTCAGGATGCTGACCTCCTGCGACACTGCCCAGCCAGCCCAGGGCCCCTTCCATAGTTCTCCCCCAAAGGTGACCGTCATGCTCTATCCCTTCCCTCCAACTGCTCTTTGTTCCCTACCACGGTTCCTCTCCCTCCTCCTGCTTCCCGCCCTTCCTCCCATCTTCTTCCCTGCCACCACCCTTCTTCCCTCCTTCCCTCTCTCCTTCCTGCCTCTCCTCCCCTGCCATCCCACCTTCTCTTCCTCCCACCCTCCTCTCCTCCCTTCTTCCCTCCCTCCCTTTCCTCCTCCCCTGCTGTCTCCTCCCCTATGTCCTGGCCACCCACCTTCTCAAGTGTTCTAGGTTCCTTTCTGTTGCTCTGATAAAACCCCTGACCAAAAGCAACTTAGAGGAGGAGAGACTTTGACTGGTTCACACTTCCAGGTCATCCACCGTCCATCACTGCAGGGAAGCTAATGGGAACTCAAGCAATTGGTGGTGTTGCATCCACAGCCAAGAGTAGAGAGAAATTACTGGACTCATGCTGCCTGCTAGCTTTCTCTTGTCCTGTATGTCCAGGACCTAGCCTCGGGAATAGTTGCCCCCACAATGGACTGGACCTTCCTACGTCAATTAACAATCAAGACCATCTCCCATAGATATCCCAAACCAACCTGGTCTGGCCAACCCCTCCTTCAGGCTCTCTTCTTGGGTGATCGTAGATTGTAGCACGACGGCATTTGAAACTACCACATCCAGCTTCTATCCTTCATCCTCCCCTGTCAACACGCAACCATGCTATGACATCCCCATTTCCAAAATGTCCTCTCTGGTCCCCAGTCCTCTCCAACCACCATGCCACCATGTCATTCCTCTTCTACAGCAAGCTTCTCAGAGGCCAAGCATAGCCTTAGTGGGGATCAGAGTGGATTGCACACTGACCCTCAAGCTGTCTGGAGCTCTTCAAGTGTGACACTCCCGCCTCGTGAGGCTGCAGTTGACAGTCTCCAGCAGCCACCCTGGCACAGCACACCGTGGTGAAACTGCTGGCAGCACGCATGCTGTAGATGCAGATGGGGCAGAATAGCCAGGTGGTTGGAGGGGTCCTGCAGTCCAGTGATACATGCAGGGCCAGGGGGCTAGACCTGGATTCTGAAGCCAAGGCCCTGAAATGGCTCCAATCCAGGTGGTCTGCCTGCCTGTCTACAGTGTGAGTTGAAGGCCACCCTGGTCTACAGAGTGAGTTCCAGGACAACCAGGGCTACTCAGAGAAACCCTGTTTCAGAGAAAGAAAAAAAAAAAAAGAGTGCACAAGAGGCCTGAAAAGGCTGTTTATTTCCTAGGTTTCTTCTCCAGCACCCAATCACACCCTTTATCCAAAGGCCACTTAAAGCATAAAATGGGGTTGGCCGTTACATTCACTAAATAGCTCCGTTAGTCGGGGATTCTTCTAGAAGTAAGCAGAAAGTTCAGTCCTTCTGTACTTAATTATTATAGGAAACAATCTTCTCAAATGGATATTTGACTATTGGTGTTTATTGGCAATCTGGTCAGTTTCAGAGGCATTCAGAAAGGGGCCTCGGGCCTTCTAAAAGCTGAATTATCAAGATGAAGTCATTAACTTGTTAAAGCCCCTTCCAGTCCAATAGGTCACCTGATAGAGTCCCGCTTAAAACTGCCATCCACCCACACAGGTCCCAAAAGATGCCACCCCACACACACTGGCATACCCAGGCCCCCTCCACCTTCATCTGAGGTAGGAGGATCCCCTTGCAGGCCACACAGACAACGCTCACACCCAGCCTACTGGTTTCTCATACCTGGTGTGTGCTTAAGGCCAATTTAAAAGCAACAAGCAGGCCATAGGAACATTGCTCTATGGTTTTCTATTGGTTTTTGCTTTGTTTTGTTTTGACCACACCCGGTCAGACCAAGGCTCATGCACACAGAGTCAACAGCTCAGTTCAGGGATCTTTGCTTTCTCTACTTCCTGTGAACTTTCTCTGCAGTGACCTCTACTTCCCGTGTTCCCTGTGTGGGTCTAGTAGACTCTCGTCGGGGTACATCAGAGATCCAGACAGAAGCACAGGTCTCCCCTCTCCCTCACCCCCATGGAGTGCCCACTAGCCACTCAGCCAATCTCTCCAAAGCAACTGCCACTGAGAGAGATACACAGACCAAGCTAGGAAGAGGTCACATCTTCCTGGTTGGATCACTTTCTCTTCCTTCCAGGGTGTGGTTTTCTGTGTTAATCCTAGGGTGCATCTTCCTCGGGTCTTGCTAAATCTAGATGCATACAGGTCAATGCAACCACTGGTAAGTATGATTAGGGGTCAAGACCCCAGGACAGGGCAGCAAGCATATGAGCCCCTGTCTGGTATGGGGGGGGGGCTGTTACCACCTGAGAGGAGGCAGCGGGATGTGCTGTGAGAGGCAGGAGCAGGAAGCTCTGAAGAGACCAGCTGAGGGAGATACCACACCACCTGGAAGAGGGAGCAAGCTGGGGGATTGTGAAGAGCAGAGGACAGGAGGAAGTCTCAGACCAGGTCAGGGGGTCATGAAAGCACTTGAAGGAGTCTAAAGCACTTCTTGTGAGACTCCGGGATCCCCTGGAAGGGGGATCCTAAAGCTGGGGAAGGCCCTGGGGATGCTCTTTCATTCCCTGGAAACTCATTAAGACTGGTTCCATACTCAGGGGCTTGTGTCTCTAGCAAGAGTCCTTGTTTTCCAACTACTTAATTTTCTCATCTTTCCGTTAGGCCTCACCACTCCTTAAAGAAAGATTCTAAGAAATATGCATGCTCTAAGCCACTGTTGTCAAGGTAGACCTTCTGGCCAGTCATCCCCCCACCCCACCCCCAACACCATACACACACACACACACACACACACACCAAGTCTTGCATGGCCAGCCCCTGTGGGGTGTACAATCAGAGACCCCCTTTGCGGGGCTGGCCTCTTTCATTCCAAACACACAAACATACAAATGCACGTGCACACACGCACACACGCATGCACTGTAGCCCGTGACCCTTCCCTCCTGCCCTCAGCACAGATTCAGCACTAATGCCTATGACAGTGCTACTCAAATAACTTGTAAGCATCACTGCTGATGCTCTGGTTTATCCTCTGCTTCCACCGGACAGCCTCACTGAGATTATGGGCTACCACAAATCCTTCCGGAGAGAAAGCGAAAGCCAAGCAAGTAAATAAGCTAGCAAGGAAGAAGAAAAGGAAATCCACAAAGTAGCCGCCTTGATGGCTTGGTTTGCCAGAAGGGTAAAGGAGAAATCCCTGGCTGTGAAGGACGTACCCACAACAGAGAAAGGCTTGTGGCTCCTTCAGCTGAGGGACAGACCCTGACACTCAAAGGCTGGGCTTGGGGACAGAAGAGGGGGTGGCTACAGAGTGGCCCAAGAGAGACAGCTCAGGGAGCCAGTTGCTTCCTCCACCCAGCTGCGATCTTGGACAGGCCTCGGGGCCTGGGGTCTCTTCTCTGCTCTAACATCTTCCTCGTAATTAATAAGCTGAGTCTCTGAGCCTGGGCCTCAGGCGGTTCTGAAGTAAGACCAGGGCTGGATTTGCCCTGTTTTGTTTTTCATCAGATAAACAATAAGAGGAAGAAAGCTTACACCGCCTTCGATTGCATTTCTAGGATGAATGCCACAGTCCAGCAAAATACTGCTTTCTTCTCTTCTCTCTCCTTTTTTGTACTTTTTACATAACCTGTAATAAGCATTTATTAGTTTATAATGGAAAAAATAAACCGCAGTCTTAGAAACATCTTATTCAACCAGTTCTTTTTATCCAGGATTTTAAGGACAACCCATTGCCCAAGGCATGGCTAAAATTAAACCTGGAAGTTTCTCAAGCCTAAGCGCCACAGCAGGTCTATGAGGCAATGCTCAGCTTTGCTTCGAGCCGGGTAACCAGCTCCTATTCTCCCCTCCTCCCTCCTCAGACTTACTGCAGCTCCTCAACCTTCCCCAGGCCTCAAAGTTCCCCTCCCTAGACCCTCACCAGGTGCCAGCTCCACTTGCCTCTGAGAGCTCCAGCCCTCTAGACTCTGTGCCCCTGGGCTTCTACAAATGCCTGTGTGTGGAACCCATGAGGTGGGTGAACTTACAGGAGTCTGTGTGTACACAGGGGAGGGGGGAGGGCAGAACTTTCACGCAAAACATAACCCTTGTCCTCCCCTTCCTTCTTCCGTTTGGAGATCCCCACCTGCGGGAAGCCTTCCATGGCCCCTCTAGCCTGGTCAGTAGCCTGCCTGCGTATGGTATTCCCCTCACAATCTGCCCTTCTAGCTTGTCACTTTCTTTGTTTATATAACCAGACCTCTCTCCCACCAAGCAAATAAACTCAGGAGCGCATTGATAAGCCAACCCTGATCACCTGTGATCATCAGACCCTGGCTCAGAGGGCCCCATATTCAAGAAACCATCACTGATGAAAGGAGGAAGGATGAGAGAGGGGACAGGAACATGCGTGAACTGTTGACAGGCTCAGTTCCCTGGCAACTCTTCCTGGACCCCAGAAGACCTTCCTGGACCTTCTCCACTTCATCTGGAGCCTTCAAGCAAGTGCTCAGACCGGTCAGCCCTTAGCAAACAGAACTTCTGTCTAGAATGTAAGCCTGATGGCCCTAAAACCTGATTTCAAGGTCAGCAGGCAAGAAGATGTGAGAAATGTATACCATGGTCCCTTTGGGTGAAGGGCCCAGAGGGGCTTCTACTTTCTCTGCAACTTCCCTGAAGCTTCAAAACTTTTCAAACTAAACAAAAAAAAAAAAAAGCAATAGCAAGTAATATCAGACATCAGGAGAGAACTTTCGAGGGCTGAGGTGGGCTTAATATATATACAGAAAACGGGACGGGCAGAGATGGCTCAGCAGCTAGGAGCATTTGCTGCTCTTTCAAAGGGCCCAAGCTCAGTGCCCAGCATCCATGCCATCTTACTCAAACCGGCCTGTAACTCCAGTTCCAGGGGGTCCAATGCTCACTTCTTGTTTCCACAGGCACCCACACTCACGTGCACACCCCCACTGCCCCACACACTCACGTGCACACCCCCACCCCCTCCACACACGCACACACGCACACACATGATCAAAAACAATGAAAATAAAGAACACCAAGAGCTGGTGCCTCTGATGCACACACAGCACAGCCCCAAGCCAAATGTCTGTGCTCTCGTTCTGATCTGCACGTTTGCATTCGGTAATAGGTTTTACATGCATGCCTCATTTCACAATAAAAAGACAAAGAGTTAATGAGTAACACATTTCTGAAGGTTCCACAAGAACATTCCAGCAACAAGAAGGGACCATCTGAGCGGACTGGGCAAGTGCCCAGGTAGATGTCCCCGAAACCACTCAGAGGCACAGACCTCTCTTCGCTGGCCACGGTCCTCCAGCTGAGGCCCCAGCTGCCTCTCACACAACTTCAAGTGCAATTGATAGCAAACCCCTACTTTCGAAAAAATATTATTAAAAAAAAAAACTAGCCTGGGTCCCTTTGCTCCTTGGCAATTATTCTCTCTTCAAATACACAATTTTTCACCATTAACTGGATGGGGGAGTTTTCATTTGTAAGACAATCCATCTAGAAAGTAATGCAGTGTCCACCATAATTCCCATTTCCTAGGCATGCTGGGCAATTTTTTATTTCTAGGAAAGCCAGGGAGGTCGTTTACTGTAGCTGGATATATTCTCGTGCTCAAATCACTTCCAAATAGCTTAAACTATGAAGTGGAATTATACTTCTGAGAGACGCACCGCGTAGCCGGGCCCCTTTGGGGAGCTAATTTTCAAAATAACAATAATGATGCTGAGTAATCTCTTGTTGGATGTGTGATGACAGACTCGCCTGGCCTCGCACGCTGCCTGTCAGCTCCGAGGGAACAACGCTGATACATCCGGACCTCTAGAAGCTTCTCTTGTTGGCCTCTTTGACCCAGATCATGGCTTTAATCTTACTGGTATATGAAAGTCGCTATTCTTTCGTGTATGTTTGTGTGCAGGTGAGTGCACGGAGAGGCTGTTGGCATGTGTTACACATGTGTGTGTATGGAAGCCAGGAACGTTCCTAGCCCTGTTGTATTGGTTACTTTTCTGTTGTTGTACTAGAACACAATAGAAGAGTTTATTTGTGCTATGATTTCAGAGGACTAGAGTCCATACTGGTAGGGAGGAGAGAGCCCGCAGGTGTGAAGAAGGCTGGAGCAGGAAGCTGAGAGGTCACATTTTGAACCACAGGCACAAGGCGGGAAAGCAAACTAGGAACAACGTGACACTTTTAACTCAAAGCCCACCTCCTGTCCCCAGTGACACACTTCCTCCTACAGGGCCTCACTCTCCACCTCCCTGAACAACACCCCAAGTGGGGACCAGTATTAAAATATATCTGCCTATGGGGGACATTCTGACTGAAACCAGCTGCCGTGGCTGGTTGTTTTGTTTTTTTGTTGTTGTTAAGACATGGTCTTCCTGCACTCATGGATTGGGCTAGATTAGTTGGCCGGCATGCTCCAGGGATCCAGCCACCTGTCTCGGTCTCCCTAGCAGTGCTGGGACCACAAGCACAATACGACTATGCCTGCAAACTAAATTCATCATGACTGCACATCACACACATCAAACACCTTGCTTACTATACCATCTCCCAGCCTAAAACCAGTACCTTCCAGGCTGGTGGGATGGCTCAGTGGATAAAGTTTGGCTGCCAAGCTTGGCAACTTGAGTTCAATCCCTAAGACACACACACAATAAAGACAAATAGCAATGGTCACACTGGTAATGACTAAAACCTATAGAAACTTAAAGGTCCCCATTCATTCAGTTTCACTCTTCCTAACCATAATGTCGCAGATCTGGGTTGCTGTGGTTGGGTTGTAGTCTCTTTAGGGCAGAGCCTAAGGAGAAGTCTATAGGCCTGTGCTGGGACCTTGACCCTCAGAAGAGGTTAAAAATGGCTCCTCCTACTGCTGGGGCTTCCAGTCAGGTAGGGGCCTGCTCCCTCTTGTGCTCAGCCTGAGCATTGGTATGCCTTCTGCCTGAGGTCCTCATCAGAGCTGAGCAGTCACTAGTACCGTTCCTTCAGAACTATAGCTAAATAAAACTCTTTGGGGGCTGGGGTGGTGGCTCAGTGGTTAGAGCCCTTGCTGCACCAGCGTGAAGACCAGAGTTCAGATCCCCAGAATCTACTTAAAGGGTAGGTGGGTGTGGCAACCTGCCTGTAAATTCCAGGGTTTGGAAAGAAGAAACAGGGGACTGACTCCCTGGAGCAAACTGACTCGCCAGACTAGCTGTGTGCAAGCTTCAGGCTCATCTGAGAGATGTGGCCTTGTAGAATAAAGTAGAGAATGGACAAGAAGACTCCTGACAGCAGCCTTGGGCTTCTACAAGTGTACATGTGCACACAAGTGCATGCGCACAAACACATGAGAAACTCACATAACACACACATAGGCAAAAAAAAAAAAGAGGAAAAGCATTTTAAACATCACCCAAAACTGCCAATGATGCTAAGAAATGACCAGCAGGGTGCTGCAGCCTCTACCATGGGCTATCACTGAACCGTCCTCACCAGCAGGTTTGGACTGTGAAATCCTGTGGGCGGGGGTGGGGGTGGGGCTTGGGAAGTGCCTGGATAGACGCTGCAGCCCCAGGATCCAACTCAGCTTTGTCAGGAGAGAGCCCTGACAAACCATCACCACCTTCTCCTTGGCAGACCCTGTGTTCTGGAGAGCACAGTGCCTCTGGGTTGCAGCAAAACTGTAAGGTCCCTGTGCTGTCCTTGCAAACTAGGTGAAGCCCCCTGGGCTAGATAGTGGGGCTGTCAGGGAGGCTCGTTAGCTGAGCACCTGAGCTTACAAAGGATGGAACCACAGCCCTGAGTCTGGTCACACATGCATGCTGCAGGCCCCGCCCTCAGCCCTAAAATGGGGTTTTCTCTGAGTACCTTTAACTGACAGGCATTTACTCAGTAGCCTTAATCAAAAATAAGGAGCAGTGGCTGGAGAGTTAAGAATCCCGTTGCGCTTACAGAAGACTGAAATTCAGCACCCAGCACACATGTCAAGTGGCTTAACACTGCCAATTAACTCCAGCTCCAAGGGATCAGACACCCTCTTTTGGCCTCCACCAGTATCTGCACACATGTGCACATACCCACATACAGACATACGTGTACACACACACATACACACACACACACACACACACACACACACACACTTTAGTAAGGAAAAAGTCACCAGCCATGGTGGCATACACCTTTAATCCCAGCACTTGGAAGGCAGAGGCAGACAGATTTCCCTGAAATCTAAGACAGCCAGGGCTGTTACACAGAGAAACCCTGTCTTAAAAAACAAAAACAAACAAAAAGAAAGAAAGGATAGAGTCAAGAATATAGAAGGTAGTAATGCTTTTGCTCTCTGCCAATATCAGAAATTACATGTCATTGAGAGTGTCCTGTGTACTTCACCTCAAAGAGAGTCCATCTTCCAAAATGACTCTAGCTGTGTCAAGTGGACATAAAACGAGCCGGCACAGCACCATGTGAAATCAACAGAAACTAAAACCCCTGCCGTGTGAACCGCTTGGAAAGGGCAGGTCATTGTGCAGGGTGCTGAGCATTCAAAACGAACACACCCAGCCTAGAGAGGAGAGAAGGGGCTCCAAGGACTGACGGTGTCAGCAGGTCACTCAGCAGGGAAGGAGATGAACACACCCGTGAGCAGTGATGCCTCCTGACCCCATCGAGGTCTGGGGTCAGCAATCCCCAAGAGGGAAGTACTGATGAGGAAGACTTATCATCAGATTTTACAGCACTGTTGCTCCAACATCCAGGTCTTCCAACCCCAAGACGATCCGAAACCCAGGGACAAAGAGATTCGGTACATTTGTGCACAAGCACAAGAGAGTGTGGATTGGACCTGGATTCCCTAAAGGCACCAATGGTGACCAAATTCAAAATAATTTGAGAGAAACAAGACCTGCCAGCTCTAAAGTCCTTTCTGCCTGGTAGGGAAAAATAACGGTCCTTCCTCAAAAGGTCCTGGAGGGTCTAGACAGATGACTCAGTGGTTAGGGGTACGGACTGCATTTGAAGAGGACCCAGATTTGGCTCCTAGCACGCACACGGTGGCTCACAACCATCTGTGACTTCAGCTCCTTGTGTTCAACACCGCCTTCTGGACTCTACAGATAATGCATGTACACGGTGCACAGAAACAATGCAGGCAAGACAGTCGCCCACAAAATAAAAATAAATCAACCAAAAAAGAATTATTTGCGAGGGCCTTGAGCCATCAGGAAGAGATGAACTAAAGCACTGGACCCCAGCTAGAATCTGCTGGTCTACGCACCCCCAAAACAGAGTTCAAGCAGAAAATTGCTATCAGTCAAGTTTGCCTAAGGACATACGGCCTAAGAGCATGCGAACAAGAGCATCTGCCTTATAAGCTTAAAAATAAGCAGAATGTATAACATACAGAGGAACCCACACAAGGTCTTTATTAAGAAATGGACAAATATAAGAGACAGAAAGACAGACCTTAGGTGATGCATAAGACTGCACAGTCCTGATTACTCAATGAGAAAAAGGAGGAAGGGACCTACATTAGGTTACAAAGGCCACCCACTGCGCTCAATCCATGCACCTGTTCCTGACCCATGCGCCTGTGCCGACCTGTGTGCCTGTGCCGATCCGTGTGCCTGTGCCGATCCGTGTACCTGTGCCAGTTGTGCACCTGTGCCCAATCTGTGCACCTGCCCTTTCTGGTTGACTCTTGACTCTGCAATGTCTTTGCCCCTCTGAGTCTCCAATGCTCTTGTTGCAGAAGGGAGATCTTCATTCCTCACAGGCTCAAAGACAGTGGGATCCCATTAAGATAGACCCAAGGCTGGTGAACGCCCCTGAGAGGCTGGGACAATGGCTCGGAAGGCAAAGTGTGAAGTGTGCAGCACGCGGCCCTGAGCTTAGATCTGCAGCTCCCTCACAGAAAGCCGGGAGTGGCTGTGAAAATCTGCAAGCCTCCCAAAGGGTAGAGAAATGCAGATCCACAGAGCTTGCTGTGATTTAAGAAGAAGAAAAAAAGCAACCCAAGAGAGAAGTTCTATTTTGGCCCCTAATTCAAGGGTATAGCCTATAACAGAAAAGTCCCAGCAGGGCTGTGGGGCAGCTGCTCGCACTGCATCTTCAGAGAGTGGAGTCTGGTGCTCAGCCAAGGGAATGGGGCTGCCTGCTATGATGGTAGGCTGTCCACCAGAATTAACCTAATCTAGATGATTCCCAGAGACTAATCTAGACAGCCCTCACAGGTGTGCCCAGAGCTGACCTAATCTAAATGACCCCTCACAGGTGTGCCCAGAGACTAATCTAGACAGCCCTCACAGGTGTGCCCAGAGCTGATCTAATCTAGAGGATCCCTCACAGGTGTGCCCAGAGCTGACCTAATCTAAATGACCTCTCACAGGTGTGCCCAGAGACTAATCTAGTGGATCCCTTATAGGTGGTGCCCTGCTAGGTAATAATAGAGGGTGCCACGTTGACAAGCAGCATTGACCATGACAACCCTTTCCCTCCACCCATGGGAACTATGTTCCTATAAGGACTGACAGCCCTTCAAAGGGAGCTGCCCAGGCTGCAGGGACAGAACCTGGAAGCAGGGGTGCCTAGATCACCCCCATCCTCCACCTAGACTCTAGAGGAGCACATACCCCTGAAATGTCTCACACCCCCCAGAAAGAGCCCAGGGGAGGGTCTCGGCTCTCCTGCGCATACTCCGGGTCCATGTGCTTTTCACAGTCCCTGTGGCTCATGGGGAAATAACACGGCACTCAAGAAGAGCAACTTACTCTGTGTTAGGTGGGGATAAGAGGCAGTGCAGAATGCAAAGGAACCAATTCACAGTCCCAGGGAAGGGAGGATGCTGGGAATGTGGGGGTCACCAAGATCCAAGTGGACACTCTGGGCATGACAACATAATCACTTCTCTTAATGGGAACTGAGCTCCCAAGTGGGAAGTTGAGGTTCTAGAGGTGGATGGTGGGGACAGCACACAATAACAGAAATGCACTTAATGTCACCGAACTGTCCCCTTAAAATGCTTAAAATAGCAAGTTTTATGTTGTGTATATTTTATCAAAATATAAGAATATAAAATGAATGAATAAATAAATATTTGAATAATGTTATGAATATAAAGATCTGAGCATGGTTCCTGATACACAGACATCTAATAAAAGATGGCTTTATTAAAGATACATGAGTGAAATAAACAGAACTATAGTGTTATAATGGATTCATTTGTAAGTATGCACTGATCAGCTGGTGTCTCAGCTGAATGCACGAGGGACATCAGAGGGCAAGAAAGACACGAAGTGCCCCTGGCGTGGCCCTGACACTGTAGCAGGAGCAAGAGATGGCAAATCAGACACGGGGCAGGTGAAACTGGGTGTTCTGAGAACGGAATGGGAGGGAAATCTACAGGGAGCGATGACGTTGGGTCACCCGGAGAGTCCCTGGTGTGAGACTGGCTCCCCAGGACCCATGAGCATTAAATAAGGGCAGAGAGTGAGGCCAATGCAGAGGGACAGATGTGGCACTTGCCAAGAGCAAGCAGAGTTCTAGGCCCTCTCTGGACTCTGCAGGGGGGTGGAAAGCTGCCAACGGCACCGGCACCGACTTGACTTAACCGTATTCTGTTCCTAAAAGAAGCATTTGATAGACAGCCAAAGGGGAACTTAGTGAGCCGACAAGCACTCTGAGGAAGGAGCTGGCCCAGGAAGCATCAAGAAAGGAAGAGACGGAGAATTTTTTTAAAAGAAAATTGGAAAGAGAACATGATGATGTGTCAACATCCTATGAGAAGAAGACAGACATGAATAGGCAAAGGGTGGGGTGAACACGCAGGGGTGGAGTGAACACGCAGGGGTGAGGTGAACATGCAGGGGTGAGGTGAACACGCAGGGGTGGGGTGAACAGACAAGGGGTGAACACACAGGGGTGTGGGTGAACACGCAGGGGTGGGTGAACACACAGGGGTGGGGTGAACACGCAGGGGTGGGGTGAACACGCAGGGGTGGGGTGAACAGACAAGAGGTGAACACACAGGGGTGGGGTGAACACACAGGGATGGGGTAAACATGCAGGAATGGGGTGAACACACAGGAGTGGGGTAAACAGGCAGGGATGGGGTGAATAGACAAGGGCTGAACACGCAGGGGTGGGGTGACCTAAGAACCAACAAATGCTCAGTATTTTAAAAAGGTATAAAGACCTCAAACTGAAAGGCAGGCAGCATGCCAACAGATATGTAAAAGAGGGATGGTAGATGCTTCTGAGAAGAGCAGTAACTCAAGAAGATAGAAGAACTGTGTAAAGATACAAGCCTAAGAACTTGGCCTCAGAAAATGCAGAGTAACAACTAGCCAAGCTACAGGAAAAATAAAATAAAATAAAAAAGGATAAATCAAGAGATTTCTTTTAACATACCCCTCTCAGAAATCGATGGCTCGTGTACACAAAAATAAAAAAGAAGAAGAAGGAAAACAAAGATGAAGAGATTTATTACAGCTGGGCTAACAAATGCAGAGAGAATTCATCCGAGAGGAGACGTCGTACTTTTGAGCGGGTGCAGGGGGGAGGATGCAAGTTTCAGTCAATGTGCCAGAGAACCAACATTACACACGTGCGTGACTAGGACCCTCGCATGAGAGAATGTAAAATGATCAACAACGTTATTGTCATGGTCATGTTGCCTTCTAAAAATCTACATTTGCACCTAGATCTGCGCTGCTCTCAGCTTTGGTCTGAGAAGCCTCCCTTTGCAGTGGGCTGTGGTTCACGCAGAGCTGGTAGAAATGACAGTGAGATAGGTCAGCTGTCAGCCTCCCGTCATCCAAGGCTCCAGGGGACATCACAGAAGAGGGGGTGGGGAGAATGTGAGAGCCAGCGGACAACGGGAGGAGAGCTGTGGAATGCCGACCGCTGGCCATGAGTTGACCATGCATGGACTCACAGCAGTTATGGTTATCTACACAAGATCAAGCCAGTCAACATCCCAGCATGGGGAGCCCCCCACCCCCAAACCTCGTGGAAGCAGTGGTTGGCAGTTGATGGCTACTGAAAGACAGAGGGACTCTCCTTTAGTTCTGGGGAAGTGACCCTGGGAGGCTACTGGTAGCCCCAGAGGATGGTCCCACACCCCTGGACAGCACTAAGCAGACTCAAGGGGTGTCATAGTCCACCTTTTATCGCTGGGGTAAAACACAGACCAAGAACAACCTGGGGAGGGAAATGTTCATTTGGCTTACATTCTCTATCACAATCCGTCACTAAGGGAAATTAGGGCAGGACCCTGGAGGTGGGAACTGAAACAGAGACCATGAAGGAATGTTGCTTACTGGCTTTCTCTCCAGGCTCAATGTAAGCTATTCTTCTGTCTCCCAGAACCACATGCCCGGCGATGGCACCGCCCACAGCTGTCTGGACCTTCCCATACCAATACTAACTAAGAAGATGCTCTGCACACACGCTCACAGGACAGTCTGATGGAGGTGACCCCACAGTTAAAATTCCCTCTTCCCAGGTGTGTCTAGGTGCGTGTCAGGTTGGCAAAAAACAACCAGTACAGGGGATTATTGAGAACAAAGGAAGGAGGGAGGCAGGGAGGCAGGGAGGGAGGGAGGAAGGAGCCAAAAAGTTGAGAGGGAGATGTAGGAAAAGGATGAAGGAAAGTAACAGTAGGTAGATATGATCAAAAGGCATTGTATAAATATATGAAATTTTCAAAAGAATAAAAAATATCATGGGATCTGGGAGATGAGTCAGCAGTTAGAGCACTAGCAGCTCTTGCAGAAGCCCCAGTTTCAGTTCCCAGCACCCACATGGAGGCTCACAGCCTGTTGTAACCCCAGCTCCAGGGGATCCAATGCCCTCTTTTGGCCTCTGCAGGCACCAGGTACACACCTGGTACACAGGCAAAACACACATACACAAAGTAAAAACAAATAATCTCTTCAAAATATTATTTTAAATGACTATCAAAAATCCTTTTGTGCGAGCAAGGATTGCTTGCTTGCAAATTCATTATATCTGCAAGCTAAAAATATTTTATTGATCCACATTAAGGAAAAATCATAAGGAAAATTTGAAGTCGGTCAGACTTTCACAGCCACAGAGTCTGGACCTAGAGACTCAACAGATATTCACAGACAGGGACCATTTGGGGGAAAGTTGCTGGATGTACGCAGATGACCTTCTTCTTTCTCTTTTTGTTTTTTTCCTGGTGTTCCCTGGACAATACAGTGCTTAGCAACATTCCACTGCACCTGGTACTGCAAAGTGAGAGCCATCTAAAAGCATGGAGGACTGTTACACACGAACTCACCACCACTCTATGACGGGACAGTGGATTTGGTATCACTGAGGTCCTGGAACCAAGCCCTGTGTGGATGACAAGGAGTCACATGTTCAGGGCACATTAGAGCACCGTGTTGAAACTTAAGGGACATGAAGCACTCGGTCACCAACAGCAGAGGAATAGCTCTTATCGGACCAACTCTCCAACGGTCAACACTTCGGTGCTGTGTGTGTGTGATTGAGACAGGGTCTCAGTTCCTCGTTCTGTAACTCAGACTGGCCTGGAACTCACTCATGACTACAGTCATGATGGCCTCAAACTCATGTCAATCCTCCTACCTCAGCCTCTTGAGTGCCAGGATTATAGTTATGAGCCATCGTGCCCAGATCAACATTTTTTTTTTTTTAATTTGAAAAGTCCAAAAAGAGCCCAAAGGAGAAAGAAGCTTGGGGGATATGGGAAGAAGGAACGATGCCTGTCCACGTTTATTGGTCTCTAGTGCTTTGCCTGAGGCAAGGCCCAGCAAGTGTTAGAGCAAATACGGAGTAGGAAACCACAAGAGCTTCTTACTGAAGCAGAGGGCCGGGCGTTGGGCTTGTACATAACGCCAGCACTCAAGAAGCTGCAAGGTCCAGAGGAGGTGGGGGAGGGGCGGAAGGAGACAGAGATAGGGGAGGAGGGAAGGGAGGGAAGAGAGGAAGGAAAGAAATCAGTGAAGATTTGGGTGTGTTCATAGTAGCTGAAAAATCAAGGAAGATGCCCCCAAAAGAATAATGTCACAGAAGCAGAACAAAGTCAGCATGTCACGTCCCAGACTCCAGTGGCCTCTGAATGGTGTCTCAGAGCAGGCTAGGCAGACACCTGCTGTGACCTGGGCACGCAGTACACTGCCTGGCAAGGGAAACAGTTCAGACTGTGGGCTCTGCAAACCTAAGCGTGTACTGAATCAAAAGGCTCTTATTCATACGAGCTAGAGTCCTAAGTCTCCACGCATGTCACTCACAAGGTCCCCCAAACAATCCCAAATCATAAAGTATAAAGTTTACTATAAATTATGCAGTCAAGAGAACAGCCCGTGTCATAAGAAGGGGTGTGCCAGGGAGGCTGACCCTGAGATGACAGGGACATCTGTCTTCAGCATATCCCTTCCTTCTCATGGTTTAACATCTTTGCACCCTGCTGCCCTACCCTGGAATGAGCAAACCACTTCCTCAGGAGGAACTGGACCACATGCAAGCAACCAATCAGAAGCCCGCCCTTCTGGGATGTGCAGGGCTCTCCATTATTTCCCTAGGACTCAGGGACTTTCCATTACTTCCCTAGGAGTCAGGTGCCCAGAATTAGGAACGAGCCTCCACACCCTATGCTCTTCATGAGCTAGCCGTTCCTAACTTTGTTCCTGCACCCAATCTCACCCACAGGGAAGCTCTGATCCATGTCTTCCCTTCCCTCACTGAATTTTCCCAAAAGTGTACCTGGATCAGCCCACCATCCCTCCTCACAGGGGCCATCTTTACAAGGACAGTTGTCCATCTTGTGGTCTCACCCTTGCATTTTAAAGCAATACTGAAGTTAGAAAGATTTTAAACTGGGGGCTGAAGAGAAGACATAAACATTAAGAGCACTGGCTGCACTCACAGAGGACCCAGCACCCACGTGAGGGCTCACGCCTTTCCGTAATTACAGCTCCATGGTTTCCAGTGTCCTCTTCTGAACTCCTCTATGCAGGTGGCAC
>JAQHUG010000137.1:5105618-5147057 GCA_028555095.1 Dicrostonyx torquatus
AGCCGTGGAATGTGGACACCCCTGTAGGCAGTCTGTAACATGTTAGGTGGACTGAAGACAGCTGTGGAATGTGAACACTCCCGTAGGCAGTCTGTAACATGTTAAGTGGACTGAACACAGCCCCACCCAAAACATGGACACCCCTGTAGGCAGTCTGTAACATGTTAGGTGGACAGAACACAGCCCCATCCGGAACATGACATCTCCGTAGGCAGTCTGTAACATATTAAGTGGGCTGAAGACAGCCGTGGAATGTAGACACCTACGTAGGCAGTCTGTAACACGTTAGGTGGACTGAACACAGCCCCACCCAAAACATGGACACCTCCGTAGGCAGTCTGTAACATGTTAGGTGGATAGAACACAGCCCCACCCAGAACATGGACACCCCCATAGGCAGTCTGTAACATGTTAAATGGCCTGAACACAGCCGTGGAATGTGGACACCCCTGTGGGCAGTCTGTAACATGTTAGGTGGGCTGAAGACAGCCATGGACTGTGGACACCTACGTAGGCAGTCTGTAACATGTTAGGTGGACAGAACACAGCCCCACCCGGAACATGGACATCCCCGTAGGCAGTCTGTAACATATTAAGTGGGCTGAAGACAGCCGTGGAATGTAGACACCTACGTAGGCAGTCTGTAACATGTTAGGTGGACTGAAGACAGCCCCGGAACGTGGACACCCTTGTATGGTCAGTTTGCTTTAGACAAAGGTGCCAATGCAACCCGAGGAGAAGAAGAAAGCTCTTTCAGTAAACAAAGCTGGTGTTGGACGGCTCAGGGGAAGACGTTTACCACCAAGACTCACAGTGGAGAAAGAGAACCAAGTCCCCCAAGTTGACCTCTGGCCTCTCTACATATGCTGTGGCAGGCATGTATGGGCACATACGTGTACATACAACATAAAGAAATAGAATGTAATAAAGCAAAGAGTGAAAGATGTCCCCACTGCGTCACACGCTAAGAATCAGTCTAGGGTGGGGCACAGACCTGTGGTAGGAGCTGAAACTCTAAAGCTTCCAGAAGAACGCACAGGCAAGTGTCTCCACTCCAAAAAGGGAAAAGACCTGGGAAGCAAAAGCCATAAAGGGGGGGAGCGTGATAAATCATCCTTCGGCAAAATTAAAAACATCAGCTCAGGAAAAGATAATCGTGTAAAAACGAATACACGGGCTGTATCCTGGGAAGATACCTGAATACACAGCTAAGCAGAGTCAGTAGCTACTGTGTGCATGGCACTCCCACAAGCCATCAGCAGGGGAAAACAAAAGACGCTTCATGGGCAAGAGATTGGAACAGACGCCTCGCAGAGAAGGATATATGAATACATGATATATGGATGGCTAAGACGCCCAGGAAAGTGATTCGTCATTGGGAAAATGCAAATCGAAGTCACACTGAAACCCATCATATGGCTGCTAGAATGGCCAACATTAAAGTCCGACAGAACTAAATGTTGGCACGGGCACAGGGAAGCTAGAATCTTCACAGATTGTGGGTGGAAACAACCATCCCTTTAAGGATCACATGTGTCATAGAGTCCATGTGGGAATGGGAGGCTCCAGTGGAGCTTGGGTCATCAGGCTTTGCCGCAAGCATCTTCACCAAATGAGTCATTCCACTCGGACTCTGGCAGCTTTCTTCTTCTTTTTTTTTTTCTTTTAAGACAAGAAAAACACAGCACCCACAATTCTCAGGCATTTGCCCAAAAGAAACAAAAACATGTGCCCTTCAAAGAGACTTGTGTAAACTCTTCCCAGTAGCTTTACTCGTAACAGCCCCACACAGAAACCAGAGCAGATGCCAATGAGAGAGCGGAGACACAGAGCAGTTCATTCAGATAACGAAACACCACTCGACAGAAAGAAAAACGACAGCTCAGATGAGTCTCAGAAGCCCGCACGGTGAAAAACGTCTTCCCTCAGAGTACACACCCCATGAATCCACTCACACAAGGTTCAAGAGGCAAGAGCGGGGTTGAGGGGGATGGCTCGGTGGGTGATGTGCTCGCAGCTCAATCCTGAGGACCTTAGTTCTGATCCCCAGTGCCCATGTAAGGGCATTGTAGCGTGAGCCTATGAGCCCCAGTTCTGGGGGTGCAGAGACAGGAGGATCCCCAGGCTTGCTGTTCAGCCAGTCTAGCTCCTATGATGACTCCGGGTTTAGTGAGAAACCCTGCCTCAAATAATAAAGTGCAGAGAAAAAGAAGATGATGACACAGGATGGTGGCCTCCGGTCTCCACATGTGCACACACGTGCAAGCACACCCACTCACACCACACACTCATGCACACACATATAAAGAACGGGCAGAAGTCAGCTATGGTGAAAGCAATCCAATACTGGTTACCTAATGGGGAGTGACTAGAAGGAACACCCTAGAATTGTGGAAACCGTTCGTCAACTTAGTACGTGGCTCATCAGATCGTGCATCTGGCAGGAGAGAAATTTTACTGAGAAAGCAAAAAAACAGTTCATGATAACACACGCCAGCATATTTCAAGGTAGTGTGCCAGTACCGAGGCCTTACTATGAAAACTGTCGATTAAAACAGATCAGTGAATTGATACATGGGTGGAGGGGCAGTACCAGGGACTGGACCTAGGGTGTCATATGTGCTGGGAAAGTGTTCTTCCTTTGAGGGCGGACATCCCTACCTCAGCAAAATGCTAAGTGGCGGAGCTATGTGAGACCTTTAACCCATTCTCCACATCTGAAATGTTTCAATATAATATGGAAGGGGGAGAAGAAAACTAAGTGGGACACGGCTGGAGCTGTGTGTAAAGGAATGTCAGCAGCTTGCACTCAACATGAAACGAGGTTTAAAATAATCCGTCAAGCATTTGTGCTTTAAAAAAAAAAAAACTGGCAGCAACCCCTTCCTGAATGGCACTCTATTTTTATCATGAAAGGGAGGAGCTGACCCCAAGCCCTTGGCAGACAGAGTCAGCCAATGGGATACTGATGGAAGTGGATGGGTGGGACTTCCAGGGAAGCCTGCTCCTTGTCTGAAAAAGCCCAGAAGCCATTCTGGGCTTCCTACCACCCCACCAGTTCAATGTCTCCACGTTTCTCAAACCCAGAGCTGATGACCCAGTTCTAAAGGCAGAAACACAGACAACAAATCAACAGGGAACGTTACCTTTTTGTCCTTTTTTTTTTTTTTGAGGTTGTTTTGTTTTGTTCTTTGAGACAGGGATCTGCCTGCCTCTGCCTCCTGAGCGCTGGGATTAAAGGCGTCCATGACCCACCATGCCTGGCTTGAATTACGTCACTTGCTTGTTTGTTCCTTTAACGTGTAGGTAATGATGCTTATACTTCCCAAAAGTTAGCAGACATGCACCCTAGACCTTCCAGATGTCAAAGCCTTTGACTTTCTGCAAAGCAAACTTGAATTTTCACAGCAAGTTGCCCGGGGGAGCCGGCTCTTGGTAAAAGGAGAGAGCATCCGCCAAATGAAGAGGCTACTGTCTTGCTTAGAGGCAGTTAACACAGCAGACACCTTGAACCATGGGTTCTCATAAATCTTGTTTGGGGGAAGGGGGAAAAAAAAAACCCTTTCAATTCCCACTGGAAATATGCAAAGCAGCCTCCGTGTGGTAAATCTTCCTTTTCAGTCCTAAGGAGATAACTCAGACCTATTAACCTTCCATGTTATTTTCAACTTCATTATTTGAGCTGACACGACAAGAGAGCGGGATGGCTCTTTCTGGCAGAGTGCATGTAAATCGCTTTCCCTAAGGAAATTACTTCTCTGGCCTGAATGTTATTAATCTAAATTCTCCCTTAGTCAAATTGTTGCCCATAATAAATATGGAACAGGTTAGGATACTTCAGTGAGTGTGGCACACTTGGCAGAAGCTGCGCCCACTGCTAACTTGTCCCCTCAGAGGAGGGGGGTGGCCCCAGATGATTCCTGCCTCAGGCCCCTGAGGATAAGCTTGCCCAAGGACGCTCCTAATTCTGTTGAATCTCCTTCCCTGAGCACCATCAGCCCACCAATCCCTTCCACTCCAACTCCAGCATCCTGGTCAACCCTGCTAATGGTCTCCCCTCTAGGAACAACTTCCCAAGGAAACGTCTAGGTTTGAACCACCGCTAATCACTGGCTCAGTCCGCAGGCTCTACCCAGCTCTCCAAGGTCAAGGCCTCCTGGCCTTCCTTCCGGTAACCAGGCAGGTTCTTTATTGGCTGCTGTTATGGCTCTGGGGTGGCTCCTGAAGCACTTGGAGGAACTGATCATGGTTGTCAGCTTGATTGCATCTGGAATCCACACCATTTACCGCACTCCCAGCCTGGACGGATGACCCCCAGCAGGAATCCAGGGTTCCTCCAGACCTTCCCCACCCCTTAGGACTGCAGAGGCATCCAGCCGCATGGACTGCACAGTTACTGGGTTCTGGTCTCTCCAGTGTTCACACAGATCTCTCCAGCATGGCACTACCACCATTGGTCTACAGCACATATCCCAGATGCCAATTGTGTTGGATGGTTTTGATGTCAAGTTGAACAAGCTACAGTCGTCTGAGATGAGGGAGCCTCAGCTGAGACAGGCCAGCCTGTGGGACACTTTCTTAATTAGTGATAGATGGGGAAGGACCCAGCTCACTGCAGGCCGGTGGTCCTGGACGTTATAAGAAGGCACGCTGAGCAAACCAGTAAGCAGCACCCTTCCATGACCTCTGCAACAGCTCCTGCCTCCAAGCTCCTGCCCAGCTTGAGTTCCTGTCCTGACTTCCTTTGATGATGAACAGCACTGTGGAAGTGCAAGCTAAGTAAACCCTTTCCTCTCCAACTTGCTTTTAGTCATGGTGTTTCATCATAGCAATAGAAACCCTGACTAAGACACCGATCTAATTAATCTCTTCTGTAATATATTCATTCTATCAGTTCTGTTCCTCTGGATAGCTGTGGCTAATGCACCATTTGAAAACTCATTCTAGGCCAGAGAGATGGCTCAGCAGTTAAGAGTGTGAACTGCCCTTGCAGAAGACCTGAGTTCAGTTCCTAATACCCATATTAGGAGGCTCACAATTGCCTCTAACTCTAGCTCCAAGGGATCCAACACCCTCTTCTGGCCTCGAGAGACACAACACTTGTATGCACATACCCACATATAGACACCCTCTTCTGGCCTCGAGAGACACAACACTTGTATGCACATACCCACATATAGACACACACATACACATGATTTTAAAAAATTAAAATTACATACAGCTTTCAAAAGACCCATTCTGTTTATTACCTAAGTTTTTACAAACTTCTCCATCTCAGAGCCTGGGGAGGAAAGCGTGGTTTGCTAGCTCGCTTCTCTGGAGCCCAGTCCTACCTGTTGGTAACTCGCCAATAAGAATTCATCAGCAAAGATGCTCATTTCTGACAAGGCAGCCCGAAGGAAGGAGGAAACTGCTTGCCATAATGCAGGGGGTGGCAGATCACAAGAAGCTTTTTTTTCTGTTTCTACTGGGGTTCTTTCCAGGGTAATTACAAGAAGTTGAGAATCTATTTGGGGACTTGTAGCTCATTAAATGAGTTTCCATCTGTGTACCCACCACCTAAGAAGTATCGCTTTGTACAATTCCTCGGCTTTATTGTGTGGAAGTCAATCTGCAGTATGTGCGCGGAAAAGATCGTTTCAATAGCTCCTGATTATACGGAATGAAGCCAGGCTGGCGTCAGGCCTGCCTCCTGCACTCCCTATCCCTTAAGGGGGGAGGTGCTGCAAAGTTCCAGCTCCCAGAACAGCCTGGACCCTTTGCTCCCCAGTAGGTGGGACCACTTCTCCAGCCTGTGTGGATGTTCCCTGCCCATCCCTGCAAAACTCGACATTCACAGGGAGAACCTTAACTAGAGGATTCACTTTGAGATTCTGAGCATGTCCTAGGTCGATCGATTTTATTTAAGGGCTAATGTTCCCAGGGAGGAGGGGAAACATGGAGGCTCCCACTGTTGGTGTCACCCTGATGTCAGCCTGAGCCCCCAGACCCCCCACCCCCAGCTATGGAAGAATAAGATGATGACAGAAATCACTCTGAGCTGTACAGTCTGGAAGTAACTCGCCAAAGAACAGGGTCCCCCCTCCTCCATGTTTCCTCTCCTCAGACTTTCTTCAGGGAAGATGCCACAGAGACTTATGTCTTCCTTCTTAAACTACATCAGAAACCTCTCTGCAGGCAGCCAGTTCCCACCAAAGGATTCCCCATCTCTTTCTAGCAAGCCCTTCCCAAGATTCCCTCTGTCACATTTGAACTGTGCCCCAGCCATGCAAGGGACAGAAGGCTGAATCACCCTGTGGCTAGGAGGTTAAATCTATCAAATGACAAGCCCCCTGAAGCAGAGAAGCACCATGTCCCCTGAACACAAGGACCACTCCCTGAAGTGGAGGAGGTCATGTCCCCTGAGCACAATTCCCACCCCCTGAAGTCAAGAAGCGCCAAGTCCACCGAGCATGGGAAAACCCTTGCAGAAGAGCCCACCCTGCCAGCAGAAGTCATGGCAGATGACACAGCCCAGGTCTATGCAAATACCCTCCCTGCCATGACAACACCTCCCAGTGCCAACATGGGAAACATGGGAGACACAGGAAGCACCAAGGAGGACTGCTCTCAGGAGTGGCTTCTCTGAAACTTAGTGTGCACGGGGGGCAGAGAGATGCCTGTCACTCAAGTGTTCTGATCCTCTGCACACATATAAAAGCCGTATGCAGAGGCAGCAGCGTGCGATCCTACCCTCAGATGGGTAGAGACAGGCGGATCTCTGCAGCATCCTTGCCATCTAGGCTAGACAAATCGATGAGCTCTTGGCTCAGTGAGAGACCCTGGCTCAAAAGATAAGGTAGAGACCATGCCCAACATGGTCTCCACATGCACTTGCATACACACAAACTTGTACACACAGGACATGTATGCGCACACAGACACACACAAAAAACCGTTTCCAGAATGTTCTGCCGGTCCTGGAGGAAACAAGTCAGCCCGAGAAGAGTTAATCCTGCCACGGTCATAGATCAGAAGATGAAACTCCTGCCCGTGCACAGAGGTACCAAGAACATCCGGAGCATAATAAATCCACGCGTGCAGAAGGCCTCTCTCCTCATTTGTTAGTCAGCGATGTGTGAAAATGTTAATGAAGGGAGCTATAATCTATGAGAATTCCACTATTAAAATGTAGTTCACGTCTGAAGGCTTCTGCTTACACACAGCCCACTGTTCATCAATCCTTCCTGGGCACTGCTAATAATAGACGTAATTGCCTCGCTCTGTCTAGCCGCCTTCACCCCTGCGAGTCTAAGATTTGCTACAACTGCTATTGTAGAAATTATTTTCATGCTATTAACTTTGAGCTTTATTATATGTGTTCTTAAGAGAAAATAAATGCATAGAGATTGTAAATGTGTATCAGGTTCCCAGTGAAAGTATTTTCTAAAATAGAATACAATGACAAAGACACCAGGATAGGTGATAGAACTCCCCCTTCCCGCACAGAAGCCTAAATTAGGTTGTGCGGGTTTTCCTTCTCAGAGAGGAAATTTCTACTCTAAAACCAGCAGCACGTTGGCTGCTGCAAATAGAGATTTGGAGAGAAGTTCGTGAGGGGGGATTACTGTATACCAAGCTCAGGTGGGGGCCCTCCCTCTTCCCAGGGGGCCCTTCCCCTTCCCAGTAAGTCCTCCCAGTGGGTCCTCCCCTCCCCAGTGAGTCGTCCCCTCCCCAGTGGGTCCTCCCTCTTCACAGTGGGTCCTCCCCCTCCCAGTGGGTCCCCCCTCTTCCCAGTGGGTCCTTTCTCTTCACAGTGGGTCCTCCCTCCCTCTACACAGTGGGTTCTTCCTCTACACAGTGGGTCCTCCCTCTTCATAGTAAGCCCTGCTACTTCAAAGTGGGCTTTCCCACTTCCCAGAAAATCCTCCTGCTTCACTGTGGGCCCTTTCTCTTCATAGGAAGTCTTTCTCATTCCTAATGGGTCTTCCCTCTTCATAGTGAATCTTTTTTTTTTTTTGGTTTTTTGAGACAGGGTTTCTCTGTGGCTTTGGAGCCTGCACTAGAACTAGCTCTTGTAGACCAGTCTGGTTTTGAACTCACAAAGATCCGCCTGCCTCTGCCTCCCGAGTGCTGGGATTAAAGGCGTGCGCCACCACCGCCCGGCTTCATAGTGAATCTCGCCAGAATCCTCCACCTTCACAATAAGTGCTCCTCCTCAGTGAGCCCTCCCTCTTCATAATAAAATAAGTCCAGCTTGCTGGTGCCCCTCTCCCCCCAGTTTCAAGAAGCTCACACACACACACTTTTCCTGGTAGGTATTTGCGAACTCTGAACCAGCACCAGCACCACCACTGCAGCCACCACCACCACCACCACCCACCACTCCCAGCCCCAAACAACTCAGGAACACAGAAGGGCACTGACAACTCCTCTGGGAACCAATGGGGCAGCCCCACTCTGCACTCACAGCCTGTGTGTCTCCCAGGCCTGTGGCATAGTTCTTGCTGCAGACTCCTAAGCCTGGGACCTGACGGCCACAGAGTCCAGAGGTCAGTCATTAAGTACAATGCTACCAAGATGCACAGGGTGGCACGCACAATGGCTTGCACAGGGTGGCATGCACAACACTGCTGTCACGGATACAATGGCGTTCTCGGGGAAATGTAATGGATATTCGTTCTACCCATGACTTTGGGCTATCTGGCCTGACAGTGGCGGAGCGAAAACTGCAGGGACGTGACCCTCACTATGAACCACAGAAGTGTCCTCTAGAAGTTCAAACGGATGACCTGACTCACAGCCATGGAAAACTCCAGACTCTTTCACACCAATCAGGCCCTGGACGTCAGAGTGCCAGCTATCTCTTCAGGCTGTTGAGCTGAGCTGTGAGGATTGGGGAGAGGATGATAAAGAAAAGGAGAGAGGAGGGCAGATGCCCACAGACTGGAGGCACTGTCCAGCCACAGTGCAGGAAAGGAGAGAGGACTCAATCTTAGAAACCCACTCTTGGATATTTGCTAAGAGTGTGGGTCAAGAGAATCTATACTGGAAGTGTTTCCTGCAAGACAACACACACGCACAAACACACACACACGTATGCATAAACTAACATGCATACTCACATACTCACATAGACATAGACAAAGATACATACACACTCACACAGATACAGACATACACACAGAGACAGAGACACACACATATACACCACAATGACACACGCCTACACACACTTATATAGACACACACACACACACAGAGGACACTGAACGACCTCAGAAACTGGACCAGAGGATCTGCAACCTGAAGAGTTGAGGAGCACTGCCAACAGTAGAGAGATGAGTTTGCTCCTCTCACCTCCCACGGCTGCAGGAGGACAAGAGGTCGGCCTTCACCTTCCAAGCTGTTTTCCTGTATCCGCAGACAGCACGGAAGAGGGCAGCGATGCCCAGCAGCAGCCTCCAGGCTGCCCATCACCGTCAGCCCGGAACACCACTCTCCATCTTGGGGGAAGTTCTTGTCCAGGGAGTCCACACACTGACCATCCTCACGCTCACCAGAGAATGTTCTGGAGTATGTTCTGAGGGGTTACGGTGCAGCCCATAATTGCAGTAGCAACAGCTAAAGGGTCAAGGAGCCCCAGTTCCCGATGACACGGCCGCCATAGGACTGTGTAAATGTTTAAAACACATGACTGTGTTTATACATACAATCGAATAGGTCCTTACTAAGTGTGGACTATATCTCATACTCTCACGCAATGCAGGTGGTGAAGAACTTGGCTGTGTAAAAGCACACAGACGAAAGATTAGAAACTGGACGAATGTGGGGCAGTTGCCACTTTTTCACCTTTTGAACATTTCTTCAGAGAAACTACACTAGAAACGTTCATGTCTTTGCTTAAGAATTCTAAAATAAGCTGGGTGATGGCAGTGCACACCTTTAATCCTAGCACTCAGAAGGCAGAGGCAGGAAGATCTCTGTGAGTTCGAGGACAGCCTGGTCTTCAGAGAGAGTTCCAAAACAGTCAGTACTGTAATATAGAGAAATCTTGTCTCAGATGGTGTAGGAGGGTCCTTCTTTATTTCTGTTGCTTTCATTGGTTAATAAAGAAGCTGCCTGGCCTATAAAATAGGTCAGCCCTTAAGTGGGCAGAATAGACAGAACGGAAGTTCTGAGAAGAAAGGAAGTGTGCCAGACACCATGATCCTCCAGCCCAGATGGATGCAGGTTAGAATCATCCGATAAGTCACCACCTCGTGGTGACACACAGATTTGTAAATATGGGTTAGACTAATATGTATAAGAGGTTAAAACTAATGGGCCAGGCAGTATTGAAATGAATCCAGCTTGTGTGTAATTTGTGTATTCTGGGTATAGCCATGCGGACATGTGGCTGGGAGCCAGGCGGGACACAGCCCGCTGCTCCCGCCTATTACAACACTCAGAAAACAAACAAACAAAAAAAGAATTCTACAATAAAAAAAAAAGAAACTTGTGGGATCCAAAGGTTTGGAGGTTCTGGTGGAGAGAATGAGAAAGTCCCCCATAGGTTCAGGCATTTGAACAATTGGCCCCAGATGGTAGCACTGCTTGGAGAGGTTATGGGGCAGGGCAGCTTTGTTGAAACAACTGTGTCACTGGTGGAAGGCTGTGAGAGTTCACATTTGAGGCTGAAGGTGAGAGTTCTCAGCTTCCTACTTCCTGCCGCCAAACTTGCTACTTCCTGCTGCCAAACTTGCTACTTCCTGCTGCTATGCTTGCTGCTTCCTGCCACCAAGCTTGCTGCTTCCTGCCATGTCCTCCCGCCATTGTGGACTCTCCTCCCTCTGGAGCTGACAGCCCACATAAACTCATTCAGTTCTATCACAGCAAGAGGAAAAGTAATACAATAGTTTTGTTGTGATGGTTCTGTATTTTTGTTTTGTTTTCAGACAGGTAGCTCACACTGAGCCAGGACACTCAATCCTCCTGCTTCTACCATCCAAGTGATATAATTCACAGGCATGTGCCACCGTGTCTACACAGAACCCAACCTTTTCCTTAAATTTGGCACCTTGAGTATGTGCATTTGTGTGTACATATGTGTTGGGATGCACAGTCATGTCGAGGCCAAAGAGTAACAGCACAATCATTCCTGAGGACAACCTTGTCTTTTTTGAGACAGGGTCTCCCATTGGTCTGCTGTTCATCCATTCCGCTAGGCTGAGAGGCTAGTGACATCCCACCCCATCCATTTCTGCTTCCCCAGGCCTGCGACTACAAAGGCATGCCACCACACTCAGCTCTTTACTGGGTTCTGACGAATGAACTCAGGTCCCCATGCCTAAGCAGCAAGCACTTTAGCCATTGAGCCCAAGTTTGATACCTTCTGATGGCAAAACCTGGTAAAATAAACACAGTTTGTAGTTCTTGTCTCTCTTTATGTGTATGATGCACTGTGGGAATGTTGGCTCATGGGGTGCGGGTCCTAACACCACCAACTGCCTGAGCACGTGAACACACTTTAACTCTTCGGAAATCTGAAAAATCATGAAACCTGTGGTACAGCTGACCCCAACAGTTTCAGAGAAGGAGCCACACACCTGGAGACAGCGGCTCCACCCTGGGAGTCCCTCTGGGCCCTCAACTTCCTAGCCCACTATGAAGGATGGAGTGCCCACTGGGGAGGACAGTGCCTGACAGTGACCTATTGTGCTGGGTCAACTTAACCCATGCTAAAGTCTTCTGGAAGGAGGGAACCTCAGTTAAGAGAACACCTCCCTCAGACTGGCCTGTATGCAAGCCTGTGGGGCATTTTCTTGATTAATGATTGATGTGGGAGGGCCCAGCCCATTGTGAACAGTTCCACTCCTGGGTCCTGGGTTTATAAGAAAACAGGCTGGACAATCCACAAGGAGCAAGCCAGTAAGCAGTGGCCTCTGCTTCAATTCTTGCCTCCAGGTTCCTTCCTTGAATTCCTGTCCTGACTTCTCTCAATGACAGACTATAAAAAATGACACCTAAGCCAAATTAAACCCTTGCCTCCCCAGGTTGCTTTGGCTTAGAGCTGTTATCACAGCCATAGGAACCTAACCAACTCACCCTACACTGTAGGTTCCAGAGGTAGCCCAACCCTACTGAAGGGACTCCCAGCTGCACTGGCCTGAGCTCCTTGCTAGATCCATCAGGATCAGGAGCTTGCCACCCCAGGGGGCTTCTCCAGGATTGCTCTTCTGAAGAAGGGAAAGATGGTGTCATGGTGGTTTATAAAGGTTTTGGTGATGGAGATGGTGAAAGGAAGGGGTTCTTCTCTAGCCCAGGACTAGAAGCACTAGCTTCCTCCTTGTCACGTGCCCTGCGGCAAGCATGAAAATCACAGATAATTGTCCCCCACGTTGGGGGATGGTCTCCAAATGCACAGCATCCCAGCTTGGTGGCGTTTAATTTTCTCTTAATTTGGGCCCTGCCGCACTATTCTAGGACCCCCTCTCTAAGTGTTTTAGGGAGATGGTAATGGCCTCCCACTAAAATAATTCAACCATCACTATAATTTTAGTGCCACCATCAAAATGAAATAATGGCTGTTTACTACGTCACACCTTTCAAATGACCTTTATTTGAATACAAATTGTGGCTTGAAATGCTAAAAGCTGCTCAGGTTCCAGAAGGCTGCAAAGCAACCCTTAAGAAGGGTTACTCTTCCAGAGCCTCCTCCCCTCGCTGGAAAAGGCTCTTTCTCTTTCTCCTGAGCTGCTGGAGAGCCTGCGGAACAGGGAGCAGGAGTTGGAGGAGGCATCTGTGAAGCAGATGAGGGAAACAGTGTCTGGCGGCAAGGGCAGTGTCAGTGCCAATGCGGGAGCCACTTCCTCCAGGGAGCTGGAGCAGAGGCTGCCCTTCCAGGACAGGTCCCCAGGCTCTTCTACATTTTTCTGGTTCATGTTAGCCTGCTTCCTGCTCATCCCTGTCATGTTGTCCTCCTCCAGGAACAGTAAGAACTGGCCAAGGCCTGAGCCTCGGCCTCATCCATCCTTTTAGATCCACTCAGGACCCCACTCTGCCGGGCACAAGAGGGAGCCGGCCTTCTGGCGTGTCCGTATTTTCTAAGCAAGTGTTCCATCCGAATTTACCAGGAGGATAGATAGAGTCTTACATCTGTCTCAGACACTCCAGTTAGGAGTGTGTGCGTGTGCGTGTGTGTTCAATTCAGGAAGAGAAGACTGCATGGATGTCAGAGGACATCTTCAAATGTCACTCCCCACCCACTGTCCATCCGTTTTTCTTTTAAGGTAGAGTCTCCCATCGGCCCAGACCTTCACCAAGTCGGGGAGTCTAGCTGCCAACAGGCCCTGGGGATCCTTCTGCCTCCACTTCACCAGTGCCGGGACTGTAAGCACTTGCCAACACACCCGACTTTTTATGTAAGTGCCGGGGCTCAAACTCAAGTCCTCGTGCTCACAAGGCGGGTACAAGGCGGGTACCTTGTAGGCAGAGTCATCTCCCCAGCCCAGGCATATGGCTCACTTGGTTTCATAAGCCAAACAATCACCCCTAAAAAAAAAAAAACACCTGCTGCGCTGGAATTTCATCCCCAGGACTTCGCGTCACACCAGCAAAGCACTTCCTTGTCTAAAACAGGCTGTGGCTATCTGAGACTTCTAGAACCCAGGTCTGGCCACTTGTTGACAAGGGTGACTCCAGGTGAGGGCTGGCTATCTCGAAGCCTTCATTTCCGCATCTGTAAAGCAGCAATAATGACGTCATCTATCTAGCAGGCCACCACGACGCGTGAATGCCCCAATGCCTCAGTGTGCACAACAAAGCTCGACTCAGTACCGCCACCAACGTGGACGGGCTGGTGTCGCAGCAATATAAACACGTACAATGTACACGTACAGTGTCCGATTTGTTACAGACACACATCTGCAGCTACCGCCCCGCCTCCCAGCCTGTTCTCAACAGCAGCACACACCCTCATACCGCCATCCTGCTCCCATCCAGTGCCCCTGTCTGGCTGGGGTCTAGAATGTTCTCTATCCTCTCCGGCCCACCCTGCCCTGTGCTTCTCCCCTCCAAGAAGGTCCTTAGTGCTCAGTGCCCACAAAACAACCCACTTGCTCCCAAGGCCACCTTTCCAGTTATTGACTCTCAAAGGCAAATTCCTTGAGGCTGGAGTTCTCTTCCCCCCAGGATCTTACTCCAGATCCTGAGGGCCAACTGAATACAATGTGGCTGCAAAGGGAGAATGGGGATTTCTCTCCCACCTGTCAGGCACCACGAGATTCCTTCCCAGCACCCCAGGCTAGTTTCTCCATGGCTGCCGCTCACTGGCCTCACTGGCCCCCTGCTCGTTCCTTTCTCTTTGCTCCCAATGGTGAACTTCATGGTCTTCTCCATGTAGTACAAGAAACCCACAGGGCCTCCTCCTCCAGACATTCTACTTCCTTTCATTCTACCGAAATCCCCAGCTGACTGGCTCAGCAGCTATGTGCACTCGTGGTTCCCATCTCTCTCCAACTCAGAGTGTCACACAGTACCACGGGCTACAGTGTGGATGGCCAGCAGTCACTGTAACAGGCCACAGAGAGTCTCATTCCAGCTACACGAAGTGTCCGGAGGAGGTAGATCCACAGGCATAGATAGACTGGGGAGCTGTAGGGAACCTAGGGGGACTGAGGGTGGAGCTAACTGAAGAGAATGGGTTTCTTTTGGGACAATGAATATGTCCTAAAACCAGGTACATCAATGGCTGCGAACTTGGTGTACACTAAAAGCCACTGGATCACAACTTAAAGAGGACTGATTGTTCCTTGTGTAAGTTACATCCCCATAAAACCATTAATACTGTCTAAGCAAGCTCCAGCCGCTTGCCTCTAACTCCCACAACCCCAGCAGATTGACCTGCTGCTGCTCCATCTCACCCACCCCAAGAGTGCCTGCCCACAAGGCCCACCCCCAACTCATTGATTTGTCAGGCTTGCACTCAACAAACGACAACTACTTATCTCCCCAAAAGTTCAGAAAGCAAACAGCACACAGGTCTTGCTCCCAAGGAGCCCCAGGCTGATGGAAAAACAGCCGTAGAATCACAAAGCAAGCCCAAGGTCACTCGGAGGGTACTGAGGGGAATTGTACCGCTCCACTGGTACTTAGACTGTCACTAAGTCTTTCAGGGTTCACTCTTAGCACTCTTCAGAGGGTCTGGAGCCCCAAGACTCATATATGGTGGGCAGAAAGAAGAGTATGGCCTTGAGAAGGCCTGGAATCTGCTCCCTATGGGTGTGACTGGTTGGGGGCAGTCCCTCCTATGGCCTAGATGTCTTCTCCAGCGGAATCTTCCTCCCAGCCAAGTCTTCCTCAAGCAGGACCCTCTCCAGTGGAGTCCCATGCAGCAGAGTCCTCCCCCACCAGGGTCCTCTGGTGTGGGAGAATGGTCTGTATTCTGTCAATTATATTTTAAATAAATACTAATTGACAAGTAGCCAGGCAGGAAGTATAGGCGGGACAACCAGACAGGAAGTACAGGAGAATTCTGGGAAGGAGGAAACCCATTCCTCTGCAGTTATGAGCCTGCCACAGAAGAAACAAGATGAGACTGCCTCGCTAAAAAAGGTACTGAGCCACATGGCTAACATAGAGAAGAATAATGGGCTAATATAAGTTATAAGAGTTAATTAAAAAGCCTGAGCTAGTTGTCCAATCAGTTTATAGCTAATATAGACCTCTGTGTGATTTCTTTGGGACTTAACAATAGCGGGAACTGGGCAGGACAGAAAACCTCAGTCAACAGTCCTCTCTGACAGAGTCCCACCCAGCAGGGTCACACACATACACACACACCAGCATCCTTCCCAAGAGTCTACCCCCACAGCAGGATCCTCATCGGTGTAGTCCCACCCAATGTTGTCTCCCTCAACAAGCTTCCCTCCAGGTGGGGTCCTCCCCTGGAAAGCAGAGGTACAAATCCTTCACAGAGACACTTGCTGCAGGGCAGTTCATGAGGCCATAAGTTGGCATGATAACCTTTCAAAATACTCATCTGAAGAGGGGAAAAGGTAGGACCAGGGCTGTGGGTCAGTGGTAGAGAGAGAGCTTGCTTCCCATGCGTGAGGCCCTGGGTTCAACCCCCAAGACTGCTAATAGAAAATGGGAAAATGCAAAACGTGGCTTCTCCTCTCTCTCTCTCTCTCTCTCTCTCTCTCTCTCTCTCTCTCTCTCTCTCATTCATTTGTCCCAACAAAACTTTGAGTAAATGAATGATTTGACTATCATTTTTTACCCCTATGGGGGAAGAAAATAATTGACCTTTGTTTCGAGGCTAGAGTCCGACTTTGGCTGCCCTTCAGGAATCTAAGCTGATCCTGGAGAAGTGGTGACTGCTCGGGTGTTTACTCAGACAGAGAAGCTGCCATTGAGGTGCGGGCTTTTCCGTGCCATGGGGAAGCACATGATCCCAAGGTTGGCTAGCCTCAGCAACACCAAGAAATACCTCAGAAGGAACTGGGCCTGCGAGGCCAGGGCACCAAATGCTGGGGCTCTTGTCACCTGACTCAGGCTCCCAGTAGCCCTGCTTGACTGTGTAGCAACCACACATAGACTGAGCTCTTCTGCATGCCCAGCCCCAGGGTTCTCACGACACGACCTGGAGGGAGGAGATTCAGGGACTCCTGCTCTGGGACAGACCTCTAATGGTGGCACTGGGCCTTGAACAGTATTTAATTAGATTGAAACAAAGAAACGCAATTTCCCTGCACTCCCAGCACCTTGGAATGACTCCAGGCTGACATTTAGGGGGATTCTCCAAGATGATTAATTCATATCCGCCTCACCAGCCACGCACAATTCCTGGACTTAGCGACAACTGACATTTTATTATTATTTTTTTTTTGAGACAATGACCAGAGAACTCTCAGAGAGTAGGGCCAGAGTGGGAAGCGCTGCTTCTTCCAAGTTGCTCTTGTTTGGGGGAATGCTGCTGAAGGATGTAAAGAAGGACCTTAAAGGAGTCAAAAAAAAAAAGTTTCAAAACCCTGGGAAAGACACTAAGCAGAGGAGAGAGGATTCAGGGACCATGTAAGCAGTACAGAGAGGAGAGAGACCCTATCCGTACCCGAATGAAAAGCCATGGACTGTAGTGCCTGTCTGTGTTCGTGCGCACACATGGCAGGTGCATGTGCAACCCGTGTGGAGGCCAGAGGTCCACACTACTGTCTCTCTCTATTGCTCTCCATCCGGAGATGAGGCCTCTCACCCATTAGCTGGGACTGCTGACTGCAAGCCCCAGGGACCCCCCTGGCTCCTCGTCAGTGCTGGATTCCCTACCAACTGACCCACCTCCCCAGCCCTGAAAACTCTTTAAAGTATTGTTCAAATACACAACCAACAGTCCAGCGACAATGTGCTAACACCGGCACCCTTAGACGACAGAGCAGAGGACCCGGGTTCGGTTCTTAGCACCCACATGGCAGCTCACAGCTCTCTAACTCGGATCTGATGACCTCTTCTGACCTCCTCCGGGATCAACCGGCACATGGTGCACATATGTGCATACAGGCAAAACACGCAAAGACACACACAGATACACACACACACACACACACACACACAAATGTTTTCTTTAATTAGGAGGAGAAGCAAGCACAAGGAGGTGGAACCAGCACAGTAAAGGAGGAGCCAGCAGGGAGGAGGAGGAGCCCACATGCAGGACTTCCTGCGAGGTTTCAGGGACTGAAGCTTCTCAGAGCCCAGCGAGCCCAGCGCAGCTCCAGGGCTTGGATGGGTAGGTGGCTGTAAATGGCAGCAGGAAAATATTTCTGAATAAGAACAGGAGGGACTTGGGACCCACAGGAGATGGACAGAGAGAAACCTAGTTTGGTGTGACCCTGAGGTGGTCCAAACCCTCTATGCTGACCTGGAAAGCAAGACCGTGGCTCTCTGTCTGAGCCTCAGTTTACTGAACTGAGATTCTCTCCAGCAGGCCAGTCCTTATGTCTGGGCACTTGTGCAGGCTGTTCTACCACATGACGGAAGTCCAGCTTCCTCATCGCCTCCTCTGGGCAGCCTCCCGCCCTCGAGGCCCACGAGGATAGAGGGATGGGGGCAGATAACCTCATCTTTTTGTATTATCTCCTCACTACACCGAAGACCCTCTGCTCCAGGGCGGCCTCTCACACAGGCATTATTGACATCAATCCCTCAGCTTGTTTAAAAATGGCTCCAAGTACAGGCCACCATACCGTGTGCCACCCCATTTAGAGTTTATTTTACATTAAATCTCCAAGCCAGAGACCCTCCCATTGGTCTGCATAAAGCAGAATTATGGGTCCAAGTGTTTTTAAAAATAGATGCAACTCCAGACCCCAGGAAACTGAAGGGACATTATGGGAACACACAACCATATTGTTTTGTTACCGTATGAAAAATTGGATTCCCTGACTCCAATTTTCCCCTCCTGCCCCCGGCTCCTCCCTCGCCTTGTTTCTCACCTGAGCCACTGTGGTGGCTCCTAGCACTAAGAACAAGATATATTACAGTGCAGAGCAGCCCACGCCAAGCTCCAGGGTCCCCAGCTGCTATGCACACGGTACGGGGCCCTGGCACGCTCCCTTCCTCCTGCACAGTCACACAGCCTGCCGTTCTAGGCCGAATGGCAAACAAGCCCCACAGTTCCAAGCTGGATTTCAGATATATTTCATCCCAGGCCCTCCCGTGACAGCAGTCCTGGCACGGGCCCCGTGTGTGCACGGCGTGCATGTGGACACTTGTGTGCCACAGGGCGGGAGGAATTTGGGGAGTTGGTTCACTTCTTCAATCATATGGGCCCCAGGAATGGAACTCCGGTCACTCAGGCTTGGTGGCAAGCACACACTGACCACCGAGGTGTCCATCAGTCCAAGAGAAGCTCTTTTGAACACTTAGTTTCTGAGATGTGAAACCCATAGATCAGACTCCATGGACATGGCAGTGGGGGCTTCTAGGGCAGACTCCATGGACCCAGCAGTGGGGGCTCCTAAGGCAGACACCATGGATACGCAGTGGGGGCTCCTAGGGCAGACTCCATGGACACGGTAGTGGGGGCTTCTAGGCCAGACACCATGGACATGGCAGTGGTGGCTTCTAGGCCAGACACCATGGACACAGTAGTGGGGGGCTCCTAAGCCAGACTCTATGGACACGGTAGTGGGGGCTCCTAGGGCAGACACCATAGACACAGTAGTGGGGGCTCCTAGGGCAGACTCCATGGACATGATAGTGGGGGCTCCTAGGGCAGACACCATGGACACACAGTGGTGGCTCCTAGATCAGACTCCATAGACATGGCAGTGGTGGCTCATGCTTTGACCCATAGACTGAGGGGAAGTGGTTCCTTCATGCACTTTCACAGCCAAAGGACTGAAGTCACCACAGTTCCTGTGAGCTGTGAGGGCTGAGAGTCACACTGACACCACGAGGAAACTGTCTCATCTGGGTAAGAGGTTTAGAAACACATTTGATATGGACAACAAGGAAGCCTATGGCCATACCACTCCTGAGTGTCTTCCAAAAGAATCAAAATCCCAATGTCAAAAAAAAAAAAAAAAAGATTGCTGGAGCCTGAGGTAGCTCAGTCTATAAAATCCTTGCCTTGCAAGCATGAGGACCTGAGTTCAAATCCCAGAACATACAGAAAAACTAGGTGTAACTAACACATGCCTTCACCCAGGGGCTGTGGGGAGCCAAGATAAGAGGATCACTGGGGCTTTGCTGGCCACCAGCCTAGCTCCAGGTTGATAAAGAGGCCCTGTCTCAAAAGTACATGGCAGAGAGTGACCCAGCAGGACATCTGATACCCACTCTGGCCTCTAGGTGCGCACAGAATGCATATACACACACACACAAAATAAGTCAATGAATTTAAAATAAAACTTAGAAAACACTGGGTGTGATGGACTACACTTATAATCCCAGTGTTGAGGAAGTAGAGGTGGAGGCTGAAGGTCCCTGGAACTCAATGGCCAGTCAATCAGCTTATTGATGAGTTCCAGAGACCCTGTTCCAAAGCGAGTGGGTAGCATTTATGAGGACAACAGCTGAGGTTGTCCCCTGGCCTTCACACACACACACCTGCACACATAAGAACACATACATGAATACACATTTATATGAAAATCATTGCCATATCCACAAAATGTGGAAACTCTCTCCAGGCCCACCCCCAGTGGACAGAGTCAAGAAGACGTGGGAGAAACGCACTGGAGTGTGAACTCTGCAGTGAGGAAGGAATCCTGTGACTTGTGACAATGCGGACGAGCCTTAAGGACACCACCGAGTGAAGCAAAATCGCTCCAGAAAGACAGGCGCTGGGTGCTGATGTAGGATATGTGTTGCATGTATTGCTTGATGAATTGGGCCAATGGCTTAGTAGAGTAAAGTCAGGCGGTGAGATGGTTCTTCCGGGGTCCCTGCTTCAGGGTGCCCCAGTTATACAGAGTACTCAGCAAACCTAGAGTCAAATGGCTGCCAGAGGCTGCTGGTGAGCGCCAACCACAGCGTATGGAACATCAGTTACACAAGAGGAACTCAGTCTGGCGACCCACTGCACACAGCTGTCCTGACAGACAACCGAGCCTGTGGTGCACCTCCGAGTGTTCTGAGACAGCTCCTGTGGCGTATTCTTACCTAAACCACAGTGTGGCGGTTTAAATGTCACTGGACCCCAGAAGCCCATAGGGAGTGACACTATTGGGAGATGTGTGGCCTTGCTGAAGGACCTGTGTTACTGTGGGGCGGACTCTGAGGTCTCTTTTGCTTCTGTTTCGCTCCGTGTCATAGTTGACTCCCTGTTGTCTGTCTACATAACAAGATGCAGCCAGCATCATGTCTTCCTGCATGCCGCCATGCTCCCTAACATGATAATAATGGACTGACCTTCTGAACTGTAAGCCACCACCTCCATTTAACGTTTTCCTTTATAGGAGTTGCCGTGGTCATGGTGTCTCTTCACAGCAATAGAAGCCCTAACTAAGACACAAGGTGATGCTTGACCAGCCTGACAGGATCTAGAATCTGGCTGGGAGACAGGCCTCTGGGTGTGCTTGCGAGAGATTACCTTGCCTAGGTCAATCAAGGAAGATCTACCTACAGTGTCCATGGGTTGGAGCCTCCACTGAACAAGAGGAGGGGGTGAGCAGCTGTGGACATGATGTGAGGGCTGCCCCATGCCCAGGCTGCCCTGACCTCCCCACCATAATGAACTGGGCCTTTGAATGAGAAGTCAAAACAAACCCTCCTGCCTGAAGTTGCCTTTGTCAGAGTGTTGTATCAGTGACAGGAAAAGTGACTAGCGTGATAATTATAATAAAAATTTAAAAAAGCCAGGCCAAGTCTACGTATGGACAGAGTGAAGTCTGCTCTTACTGTGAGAGCCGAAGTTACATTTTAAGTTTTAATTACTCTGCCTTAGAGATCCATGAAGCAAAAAGGCCTCTGATCTGCCAGCCCCGTGCCCAAGGACAGGCAGTTCCTGAAATGCCGGAGCTATTGTTTATGGGAGATAATAAACCGCATGTTTTTACTCCCCTAAACAAGCATGTTTGACTCAATTGTACCAGATGTGCTTACTCACAGGTGGGCAGGAGGTACGTGCACAGGAAATACATCAGGATGTATGCTTGCTCCTGATTGGATGTAGGCTGGAGGTACATCAGGAAGTATGCTTGCCCCTGATTGGACTTGATGGGAAATGCAATGTATTATGGGTTTTCTTTCTTAAACCCTTGCAAAACTTGATTGGGGCCATTTTCTGGGGAAACCAGAGATGGACCTGGCCAGAACCCATCCACGTGGCCAGTATTTTTTAAATTATGGTAGCAGTCTTATTCTTGATCAGTGGAATTAGCATTACTCCCCCCTCTGCCTATAATTCAGCTTTGGCCCCTTTGATGGCAGCACCGTTGCCAACACTCAAGAGAGTCAAGGACTCAGGGCATAGGGCATGATGCCACAGCTTGTACTTGGGAGGCTGAGGCAAGAACATCGTGAAGTTCAAGGCCACCCTGCACAATTTAGCAAGACCCTTTCTCAAAATAACAAGTGGAAACAGGGCTGGAGACGTGGTTCAGCAGTGGAATGACCACCTGGCATGTCAAGGGCCTGGTTTGTCCTCCAGCACTGGGAAAGGGGAAAAGACAGCAGGCCTTTCCCATTGCCTGTTTATAACACAAGGTGAGGGTGGGGGCCGTGCGCCAGGAGGGAGCAGCCTGGTCCCTGCAACCCTCATGGAAGGCAGAGACAGCTCAAACTCTGAATGCAGTGAGCCAAAGTGCTGACTGAGCGTGATCCCATCTCCAAATATGAAAAAAGTAAAGACTCAAACGCTTGTCAAAGGTCAAATCGATACTAATTTACTCCAAGGTGTAAGGAAGCGTAAGTCATCTTTGCTCTTTTTCTTGTCTTTATTAAAGACCATTTGGCCGGGTGTGGCTTCCCTTAGGGTGCCTGCTATTCCCTGTAGTTTGCATATGCTTAAAACCACACACAGAAAGCCTGTTTGTGCCAGCTGGAGAAGCAGCTTGGGAGCCTCTGTCTGCCCTGCCGGGTCTCCTGCTGAGAGGCAAGGTGACCTCCAGCCAAGTTCCCAGTCTCTACTTCCTGCCCTTTGCCCTCTCAGCAACACAGCCTGGTCCTGATGTGCACTCTTAGCAAGATAACCCACCACCTACTCAAGGTCTGACCAGCACAGAGGCCTTCCTTCAAGATGGCAGATCACCCCTGCCCTGAACATTCCTCTAATCTACCTATCTCTTCTGCTTCTGCAAGGCAGATGGGGAACAGACAGGACCAAGTGACACCGCTAGCACGTATGATGTCATCGTGAAACTGTGGAGGCCACACAGGAAGCTGCTTCTCCAGGACAGTCCCGCCCCTGCTGTCCAGGGTCTGGAGCCAGGACTCCTCCCCACACACAGCTGCCTCACTCCAGCGGGCCCTCCGCTCTCAGGTCCCATTCAGGTCGTGGCTGCCTCTGTCTTGACCACAGGTTGAAAGCTTCCCCGCTTGCCCAGGCAGTGGTTCAGTGTACCCACTGCACCTCAGGCTGACAGGACAAGGGCACTCTGTAGGAAACGGAATCGCCATGTCCATGTTCTTTATGCCTCGGCTGCCAATCTTGCCCTATCTGATCTACCTTCCGCAGCCAGCAGCTTCTAAGGTCTGAACACCCACCTCTGAATTAAGGTTAAAGTAAAAACCCTTTCAAATGATGCCATGTTGGCAAGCCAGACAAGTCCCCCAAACAGACGCCCCCACTTGCCTCTGTGGTCCCCACTCTAGGCCTCCTCTGCATGTTCACATGCAGCCATCCTCAGCAACTCTCCCATCGCCCCTGCATCCTTCCGTTCCCTTTGCTGACCATGCTTTCCCACAATCCTCTATTCTGCCCACTTTAACCAGGCATCACCTACACCCCTCCAGGCCTACACTTACAGAGCACTTCCCACGAGCCCTCCCTGATTGCAGGTGCTCCAGTGGCCCTTGTCCTGGGGAGACACATACACTGACCATGTTTGCTCTTATTGCCTGCTAATTTGTTAGTCTGCATTGGCCAGCACAGCAGAGCACAGCGTGCGGCCGCAGAGAGCCGCACTGTCAGATCAATGGATTTCTTACAAAGAAGCTGCCATGACTCTTAAGCAATCTGTCGGGCGGGGAGCTGGTATATTACTTGTGAAGTTAGTACTCTGGGGCTGTGATCTTTGCAACTTCACCATGAACAAGGGAAGGGCTAGCGGTCTTGTCCAAACTCAGAGATGGGGCAAGCCAGGACAAGAGGTGCCTGCCTCCCAGGAGGTCCCTGAGTATTAGGGAACACAACTCAGTCCGGGCTATGAGCAGTTTCCCTAGCAATCAAAGAGGGACCTGGTAGAATTCTTGGGGTCAGCACTTCAGGAGTAAGGGGTCTGGGCTTAGCTGCAAAGGGAGCAGCCAGCAGCTAGTGCTCTGTTTGGCAATTCATCGATGCTCTGAGAGTTAATGCCTTATTATTACTATGCATATTTATAACGTGCCCTCCAGTTATTAACGGTGATATAATGCCAACTGAGAAAACCAAGGGACCTCAGAAATATTTACATAGCAGCATAATTAAGACTAGGAGCTGAGTCACGGAGGGAGCTCCTGACTTTCTGGAAGAGAAAGAAAATGGGGCATTCTGATTTCAGCCCTGCTATGAGACCCCTGGAATTGGAGCCGGCTGGAATATAGCTAGCTGTGCCTTCCTTTGACTGCATTAGACCTCCATGGACAATCAAGACCAGGATGCACCCCCTGGAAGACTCTACCAGAGCTCCTGGACACCAGACAGAGTAGATCAAAGGGAGGAGGGCTAAGCAGGGATCACAACCTCCAGGCTGCCCAGCTCTGGAGCCCCTGCTCACACTGACATCCCCAGAACAACCTTAGCACAGATGCTGAGGGCCCCTTAGGCAAAGGAAGCTCTCTGACTGGCAAGCCACAAGCCTTCCTTCCCAGTACCCCAGACTCAGGCCTGAGGTCTGCCGCAGCCAAAGGACACAAAGCTCCTCCCTCCCCTCTCTCATGGTGTCTTCCTCAACACCTACTGCCTCATCCTCAGACCAGGAGACCATTCTCGATCAGACCTCGGGGTTCAACAGGGGACCCTCAACTAGGACTTTCTCTCAGTGTGTGCATGTGTTCATGTTGTGGGTAGAGGTGCTTGCGTGTCAGGGATGGGGCTGCACTTGTTGGGGGTAGGTACCCTTTTGGGGTGTGTCTGTGGGTAGGTGCACCTGTGTTAGTGTGTATGTTTATGAGTAGGAGTGTGGGGGATGTAGAGGCCAGAGCCACCCACCCTGCTTTTTTGATCAGTAAGGGTCTCTTTCTGATCCGTTTAGACTGGCTGGCCAGTGAGTATCTCTTACTAATCCACCTAGATGGGCTGGCCAGAGAGCCCCTGGGATCTACATCTCTGGCTCCCCAGCAGTGGGACTCTGGGCACAGCATTGTCCCCAGCTTCTTATGTGGGGTCTCAGAATCAAATTTGGGACTTCATGCTTGCAATGGCAAGCACTTGACCAACTGAGCCATCTCCCTGGTCCCCAGGATTTCTCTTCATGACTATCTTTCAAAATAAGAAGAAAAGAAACTGGCTTTAAAAGGGGAGAAGGGGACCTAAGACACAAATTGAATGTGATAAATTTGGGTTCGGAATATTATTCAGCCACAGAAAATGTTCTGATGCCTGCCACCACACAGACAGACTCAGGAATGTGAAAGAGCCAGTTACAGGATGAACAGCTGTGAAATCCTGTGTATAAGTGTCCAGAGAGAGGGGCATGTTGGTAATAGTTTAGGGGTGCACCAGAATCAGATGAGAGCCTGGGGTGAAGGGTTTCTCTCACGGTATGAAAATGATCTACACTAGACTGTGTAATTGATTGGATAATTCTGTGACTATATAAAAAGTTCCTGAATTATAACATAAAGTGAGTGAACTGGGCTACAAAGATGACTCAGCAGGTAAAATCTACTGTTCTTGCAGAGGATCTGAGTTCAGTGCCCAGCACTTATGTCAACCAGTTCACAGCTACTTTTAACTCCAGCTTCAGAGGTTCAGTGTCACTGGCCTTTGTGCCCCCTAACACACACACACACACACACACACACACAAATTAAAAATAATTTAAAATGGATTAACTGCATGGTATATGAATTGAAGTGGAGCATTAAGTGGGTTGGGCAGACACTACCTTCCACCCCTACCCCTGATGCTCCCAGACCCTTCTGTGGCCTTCTGTTGTCAAGACCAGCCTGCAGCAGCCTCCTGGAGCCTTGCCCCTGCCTGCCCAGTCTGAGGCTGTCCCCCTCTGTCCCTACCTGCATGCCTGACCGAAGCTCCTGTGTGAAACCCCAGAAAACTCACAGGGCTGGAAATCTACATTCCGTAGGACACAAGCATTAACTATACCAGCTCGCAATAAATGTCATCCTGTTTGTCTGCAGATACTGCATTCACCTCCACCCAGCCTCCCTCACCAGTAGCATGCAAATGCAGCTGTTGTCACCCAGACACTAACTCTAATAACCCCCAAAGTGGAAACGTCCCCATAAAACCACTACAAAAGCCCCTTGTTTTATCGCCAGCTAAGTCTTCTTTGCTGCTTGTCCTCAGGACTCCCGGCTCATTGCTGATTAGTGAAGAGGCTGCTCCATATTTCTTTTTCTTTAGAGAAACCAGGGGAGGCAGTCGCCAAGCTGCCCCCTCCATCTGGAGCCACCTTGCTTCAGCTGCCACCACTGCCCAGCTCCCTCCCAGCCAGAGGGGACTTATAAAGCGCATTTGCCTCGCCACCGGGTGTGGAAATGCATGGCCTCTGCTCTACCCAGTGCACTCTGTGGTCAGGCGGGAATATAAAACCAGCCTTATTTATAACAACAGACCGCCTCTGCTCCTCAGGTTAGAGCTGGCTGTGTGCCATCCATGTGCACATGCAACACACACACGGACGCACAAACATGCTTGCATACGCACACACAAACACATCTATAGACACACATGCACTCACACAAAGGACATAAGCCTGCAAGCATATGATTAAATATATGCACATATGATACACAAAGGCACACACAAGCTTGCATGCATGCACACACATAGAACCTTGTATGTATGTATGCACAGACATGTATACAAACTAAATCTGTATGCACACACGCACACACACACACATTTGTATGAGTGCACGCACACACACATAAGCTTGTATGCATGCATGCACAGATATACACAAGCTTGTATCATATACACACATATATATACACTGTGCTACTTTTTCCAAAGTGACTTTTACATATGCCTCATAAGAAAGGGCCCTGCTTCAATGGCGTCTTGGTAGAAAGACTCCTGGTCCTCCTTGCCAGGGGCATGGATCCAGGGAATAGAAGTCCATGTAAGACCCCCACACCCTGCGTGTCAGGCATTGCTCTGAGGTCCAGGGAGAGGTGAAGAGGACTTCAGACCCCTCAAGTCTGTTCTCTCCCGCCTCCAGCCGCATTGCAGAGAAGTCCAACAGCCCTCCTTCCAGAGAATTCCTAGGGACACTAAAAGCAGGACATACTACCTCCTCAGCCCCTCCAGGATGCCCTGGGAGAGGGAAGGGACAGGCACCAATTCTTCCTCCCACTATGCCACTCAATCAACTACAAAGGCCTCAGCCGAAATGACAGACTGAAGGATGCTGACATTGGTCATCTCTGGTCCTCCAGGTCAGGCAGGTAGGGCTTCCAGGAGAGCACACATGCCACATCCTGACCCAGACACTCAGGATACTGTATCCTGGGCTGACAGTATTGGGCTAGGCTCAGGTAACTTCAGGACCACACAGCAGCCTTAGCCCTCAATTGAGGATCCAATGTCACCTGTGGGACTAGAGGAACAAGAGTCTTGGACCCTCCTTCCCACTAATGGGGTCAAGGACCCATCCTATGACCCCTCTTTTGTCCCCTTAACCTTTGGGCTTGATGAAAGCAGCCCCGCCCACCAGATGGAGAGCTCGGCCCACACCCGGTCAAGCATGGGATGCAGGAAAGGCCATTTGCCCTTTTTCTCCTTCTGGCAGTGGATGGCCTTAAAGGGGGTTTTAAAGATTATGGTCCCCACCAGCAGACGTGCTACAGTACACCTCCAAGACTGGGGCTCCTTTTACGGGCATTTAATCCAAGCACAGTCATTCCCTAAAGAAAAGGGTTTATGGATCACTCCCAGATTGCCTACAAATCACACTGGCTTCTGCAGGGAGGGGCTTGAGCAGCAGGGATCCTTGAATGTGAAGAGGCCAAAGAGGCCCTGGAAGGTTTGGACCCTGCAGGTAATGGGGGATGAGGGAGAGGACATTGAGTGGTAGGAGAGATCAAACACCTTCCTCCACCTGGGGATTCACTTTCCAGCAAGGCAGAGTGACCTTGGTGACATAAAATGAGGCACGAACAGAGGAGGGGCCTAGTGCAGGCACCTCAACTGTGTAGAAGTGGGAGCTATTACTACTGTCTAGCAAACCCCAGTCTGCTGGTTTCCTCGACAAGTCGGAGCTCAGAGCATACTAAATAACAACTAAAGCAGGATGTCTCAACAGAGGTGCAAAGGCTGTAAGGTCTTCATGCCCTGTGAAACACCAAGTAAGACATTGGGTACCCAGGGGAAGGCAGAAGGCAGCTTGCCAGCCAGATATCAAAACGGGATGGCTAAAGGAAAGCAGACTCCCAACCTGGCAGCCTCTGGCCTGGTCACAAAGGATGTACAGGGCCCCTCCCTATAAGCCCACAACTCTTCTAAGAAGTCTGCCCTAACTCTCCACCTTGCTCAGGATAGCCCGCCAATTGTCACCTCATTCTGTCTTAGAGACTGCAGTGTGCCAGCATCACATATCCAAGCCAAGCTGACCCGGTGGCGTACATGTCCTGAGAACGAATGGGCTCATGTCAATCAGTCCCTGAAAACGTTAAAAAGTATAAGGGAGGCCACTGCCTGGGACTGTTCCCTTCAGGGCACCCTCTCCCCACCCCCACCTCCAATTGTGTATCAGGAAGCCCCAAACACCAGGCCCTCATGCCTGCCCCAGCCCTGCAGCCACAAGGTCAGGATGGGTCTGAGGTCTGGCAGCAATGTCAGCACCAGGCAGACGATCACCTTTCTGCCCACTCAACACCCAGTCGGTGCCCTGACAAGCCACAATCAAAATGGTGCCCGCCCCTGAATTGGCAGAGGAGTGACCCACGGATAGCAGTCACCCCTTTTGGTCCCCGCCATCAGGTCTTCAGCCTGACAGACGGCTCGGTACCTCACAGTAGAACCCTTCTTGCTTAGCACAGCCAGGGCTTTTTCTGTGGGTTACATAGAGGACAGGCGGTAACTACAGCTCGGTCTGAACACTCCTCCCAGCCCTCCCTGAACCCAGACAAGTGAAATGAGAATTCCCCTTGTAGGCACCACGGACTACAATGGGAAAGAGCTCACCTACAGAGTCTCCTACACAGATGTTTCTACCCAAGACTGCCTGGATATAAAATCCCTGGTTCTCCCACTACCAGCGGCACAAAGCTAACGGGGCGGCGGGGGAGGGAGGGTCACTTCCCTCACCTGTAAAATGGAGATGACTGGGCTATCAGATCTCACACGGTCATTACCAGAACTAAGTGAGCCACATATGTGTTATATAAACAGTGGGACTGGCCAGATAGCTCAGCAGGTAAATGTACTACCACCAAGCCTAACAACATGAGCTTGAGTCCCAGGACCCACATGGTAGGAGAGAGCTCATTCCCAAAAATGGTCCTCTGACCTGTATGTTTGCGGCATGGCATGCACGCATGTGCATGCATACACACACACATGCACACACACAAATGTCACGAAAGGCTCACAGTAGGACCTTCAGGTAGTACATGCTCTTGTATTGCGTCATCTACTTGCCCCACCCCGCATTTAAGTTCATGACTCTCAGAACACCCACAATGGGCCCTGCGCTGTCCCAGGCCCAATGACACAGAAGCCCAGAGTCTGGACTTTGCCTGCAGCAGTCTCCATCTGGCCGGAGGACAGACTGGTAAACACATAAGTCTGTGTCCGATGTGATGAGACTCTTGGGGAGGCACCGTGCAGAGCTGTGGGAGCACAGGAGCCCAGTGATTAATTTCGCTCCAGGGCTGGGGAGTCTTCGCAGAGGAGGTGACATTTGAGCCGGACTTTGAAAGACGAGCTCTCCCTGGAACTAAATCTGGACCCAGTGCCAAGACAGTCAGCCTCGGAAATCAATCCTGCCACCCAGAGGAGGGGCATCTGGCCGCAGACTACCCTCTGAACTCTCCCTGCCCTGAGAAGTCCCAGTCGCCCCAGTGTGGGTGTCCAGACTGTCTCTGGAGCCTGGCCCACATTTCCATGTACAACTTGACATCATTTTCCCACTGTCTAGCCCTGTCCACTCACCGCCAGCTTGGGGCTCTCATTTCCAGGCAAACTCCCTCAGCCTCTGCCCCTCTGAAGGCAACTCACATTTTATTCCCTAATAAGAATGATCGTGACCTCTTTGAAATGACCCCAAACCCTCAGAGAAGGCGTCACAAATCTCAGAGAGAAGAGCAGACCTCTAGTCGAGGCAGGGCTTCACCTCAGCCCTGCCACTAGTATCCAGGAATGGTGACATCATCTCTCAGCCTCTCTTGCCTCATGGGTATATTTCAGTAGTCCATTGCGATGGAGCTGGGATGGGAGGGGCTTAGAACATGATCCAGGAAAGAGTGGGCAGCCAAGTACAGGTACCCTTAAGTAAATACACCTGCCCTTCCACGCAGGACCCGCTGCTCTGGCAAGCACTCCTGAGCTGTTTTGTGATAAGCCAGGGCAGCCTGGATTTGAATTCTGGTTCGTCTGTGTGCTGGCTGGACAATTTCCAGTAAGCCTATTAAATTCCTGAAGGAACAGGAGACCTTGAAGGCTGCAAGACAGGTTGTGGAGATGAGTGCTAAGATAATGTCTGCCCCCTTGATGGCCACCTGCAGGCCATACACACTCAGCTACGACTGGTGCTTCTAGAAAGTACAGCTGTACGGCTGGCACCTGACCTCCAGGCTGGGTCCTGCTTCCTTCCCCAGGCCATTCTTCACAGACCCAGCACACTGATGGCCCCTGGGAAATACTAGCAGTCTGGCTCTCAATTGTCTTGGGCCTGCTCCGAGCAAGTGGCTTCATCTGGATAAGGGTAAGCCTCCTGAAGACCCCTCCACAGTGTCCCTCTGTCCTGTAGGGGACATCCCACCGACATGCACTGATCTCCCCTTTAGCGTTGTCTGAACCTCTTAATGAGAGGATCGTAACCACTCTCTCCTTCCAGAACACGGTGTGTAAGAACCCGTGATTTCCCTTTCTTTCACCACGAGTGGCACTGAGGACGAACATGGCTTTGGACTCTGCAGACTGAGGCTGCTGTTTATGAATCGTTGGCAGCAAGGACGCCACCAAAATACTCAAGGTCAAGAGACCAGCGTGGTTCTAGGCAATGTGTACCTCTTAAAACAGTGACAAATATGTTATTTAATTTTAATGAGCGTTTTTGCATCTCAAATCTAATTACAGTATTATCAAGCCCTGCTTTGAACTGCAGGTGGCTTCTCATTACGTGTGTGGAGCTGCCACGAGCGTTTCTTGTGAATACTAATAACTGCTTGATTCTGATTTTACTATCTGTTAAAAAAAAAAACAAAAACTTTCAGGGACTTGGAAGGCTTAGCTTTATGAAGTGTCTGCGGAGGCAAACCACATGGCCATGCAGCTTAATTAAAAAAAATAAATACTGTGTGTGGCCATCCTGGAGAGTGACAGCAGAGGGGAAGTGTGAACTCTGCTGGGGTGCGGAGACACGCCCGCACGACTCAGAGGCTCACTGCAATCTTGTCGTGCGTAACATTCAAATCCCCCAATTTGCTTGCAGTTCAGAGAGAATGGTTCCGTCAACAGATTTTCTGGGTGACGGACTTCAGTAATAGGCCTAGAGCTGGAAGTCTCCGGGGATGCACTCCAGAAGCCTGCTGGGTGGACAGATCTGAGGGAAAGCCTGCAACCCGTCACAGAAGCCCTAGAAGCCATCCAAGCCAGAATGTGGCTGTCTCCTGGCCAGGCTGGAGAGGGAGGAAGGTCGGGAGCAGCAGCTGATCCATGGTTGTGGGTGAGAAGCTGTGCAGGCCCTGAAGGCCGTGGCTCCCTGTTGGTGGGCTGGTGCAGCGTCTAGGGTCTGCCTGTCCTTTGCTTACTCGGACAGGTTTTGAGTGAGGTTGCACCCACTTCCTAGCTGGCACTTCCCTCAAGGGGGACAGAAGGATAAGGACAAGAGTGCCCACTTGTCATCTTCACTCAGGAACCTCCCGGTGGTGTGTGAAGTGCAGGGTACTGTCACTGTCCCTTACTGAATAGCGATATCTAAGGCAGGGCTGGCAACACAGGACAGGGCAGGCTGGAGACCCAGCTATGGCCCCGTCTTCTCTACTTCCTGTACATTATAGTCTAGATTTTAAATGTCTCCAAAGGTCCATTAATTAAAATAAATAAATAAGTACTGCATGTGGCCACCCTGGAGGTGACAGCTCAGGAAGAGGAATAGGAACAGCAGACACAGGGCCAAGCTGAAGGCTTGATCACTGGCCCTTGATCATCAGCAGGTGGTGGAGTCTGTACGTGGTGAAGCTGGCCAGAAGGAAGTGGGGCTTCAGGTGTAGGCACAGGAGTGAACTTAGATCCTTTTTCTCTCTGCAGCCACCATGAGGTGAGCAGGTCCCTCTAGGACACACTCCTGCTGTAATATCCTGACTGCAGGCAATGGGGCCGAGGGACAATGACTGAAACTGTGGCCCCAGGGAAACCTTGGCTCCTTCGAGTTGATTGATCCCAACAACACAGATCTAACACATGCTTGGACCTTCCTCAAATCCAAGCCCTTCCTGTGTCCAGGTCAAAGGGCACTTGCTCAAATTGGCCCTAGATCCTAATCTCCACCTGCCTGTGGTCAACAGGGGGAAACACAGTCCCCTGAGAGACGTCACTATCCCCATCCTCAGAACTTGTGACTGTATTCCATGGTGACTGTAGTTTGAGTGTGACTCAAGGCGGGTTCAAGTCCCATAAACACAGACCTCACTGTGGTAATATTTAGAGGTGGTATAGAATTGTTAAGGGGTGGCACTTGGGACATAGTAACCCGGACATTGGGGTACTGTCCTTCAGAAAGAATGATGGTGGCCTCATGGAGTTAGCTGTCCTCAAAGCACACTTTTGTGAAAGAGCCCCTTCATGGTCTCTATCTCTTGAGCTGGACTTAGGGTCAGACCCTCTAGCATGTTCTACCACCACACCATCTGGGGGGTGGCACTCCTCACCAGAGCCAATGTCATGCTGTTCGGATTTTTAATCTCCAAATTGTTTTAAGGTAGCCAGCCTTCGGCATTTTGTCACAGGGACAGAAAACTGATTAATATACATGGCAAAGGGGACTTGGGATTACCAGAGCCAGGAAGGCTCCCTAACCAATTGTGATGTGAGATGTCCTTCTGTATATGTGTTGCTTTTGTTGGTTGATGAATAAAGCTGTTTCGGCCAAAGGCTTAGCGAGTAAAGCCAGGAGGGAAATCCAAACAGAGAGAGAGAGAGAGTCAAGCAGACACCAGCCTGCTGCCAAGGAAACAAAACAGGTAGAAAATAAGGTAACACTACGGCCACATGGCAATACATAGACTAATAGAAACAGATTAATTTAAGATATAAGAGCTAGCTAGGAATATGCCTGAGCCATCAGCCAAACAGCTGAAAGTAATATAGTTTCTGTGCGATGATTCAGGTCTGGGCAGGCAGGAAATGAAAGTGCCATCTCTGTCTACACAGTTGGCCTTGAGATGAAAGGTTTCCAGCTGTACCCAATGTGGTGATGTGAACCCTTCAAAACGAAAGAAAAATAGGGGAAGAAAAGAGATCAGGGAGACCACCATGAAAGGGATTGACTGCTGCTGCTGCTGACTTCAGAAACAGAGGATGGGGCCATGAGCCAAACAGGTAGGCAACTCTGAGTGCTGAGAAAGGCAGAAAACGATATCTCCCTTGGACTCAAAAAACCCAGTGTGCAGTCGCCTTGATTCCAGCCCCGTGAGGTTCGTGTGAGGTTCTGGCTTCAGACCATGATCCAAATGTGTTGTCTTAACCCCTGAAATCTGAGGCAACCTCTGTGGCAACAGTAAGAAGAGTCTGGGGGTCAGATTGCCTGTGGGCTCCCTGCTGAGCGCTGAGGAGGCTCACACCACCCGCCACACTGCAAACCATTTTTTTAACAAACTGCAGTTCTCTTTGGATGTGGGGTATAAAAACTGTTTTCAAACTTACCAGCACTGAAGTGAGCCTCCATCACACTGTGAGGTGGGACGCCCCTCTGTATGCTGGGAATATTTTTTATTACCATTGGTTAATAAAGAAGCTACTTTGGCCTATGGCAGGGCAGACTATAACAAGGTATGAAAACTAAACTGAATGCAGGGAGAAAGAAGGTGGAATCAAGGGAGATGCCAGCAGCCATTGGAGAAGCAAGACGAGGTAACAAGCCACAAGCCTCACGGTAAAATATAGAATAATAGAAATGGGTTAATTTTCATTGTAAGAGCTGTTAATAATAAGCCTGAGCAAATAGGCCAAACAGATTGCAATTAATATTAAGCCTCGGAGTGGTTATTTGGGAACTGGTGGGCGGGAGAGAAAACTCCAGTTACATATACACACACAGACACAAGCACACACACAAACACACACAGAGAGACATATAGATGGAGAGACATGTAGATACAGACACACACACAGACACATACACACACACATACACCATACACGTAGACACACACAGATACATAGACACATACACACACAACACACACACCAACACACACACATATACCATACACACAGAAACATACATACACACACAAACAGTTTAAAAGGAAAACAACAATGACAATGCTTGCCAGGCCAGCAGGAGGAGAGCAGCAATGCACCTAGACCCCCACAAAAGTCTTTGGCACAACTTACTGACACAACTTACTGGCACAAGTTCTTATGATGGGATGTGGCTCTAGAAGAACTCTAGGCATCCGAAGGCTCACAGCGTGCCTGGTACTACCCTGTCCTTCAGAATGCCCCCAACCCTGGTCCTAATAGAATGGGCAGTTAATGGGACAACCCTGAATGCCTCCCCTTTTTTAAGAGAGCAGGGGTTCATGGCAAAAATAATAAAGTCTCCTTCTTCTCAGGGCCATCCTGGGTGCTGCCTCCCTGAGCCCGTTAAGCCTCGTTATCTTACACAACATGGTCACACAGGTACTGTCAGACTGACAAGTTCATTGAGAGAGAATTTATAGCCTAATTGTGCAGCTGCTGCCTTCTGGGCTGGTTCTCAGAGACGTTCCACAAGTGCGGGCATGATTTAGTCATGTTTTCATCTCGCCACAATACTGAAATCACTGTTGTTAACAGCAAATGGCAAACAAGATCATGAGGAGGGTCAGTCCTGGAGCTAATGGACCCCAGGATAGCCACACTTGTAACCCCGTGGAGTTCTTGGGGAGGCCCACTCAGACCCATAGTGTCCCTAAAATTGACCATGAACTTCAAGCACTACTGAGTTTTCAGCTGGTGGAGGTCAAGTGGAGTGAGGTCTGCCTCCTGAGCTCCTCCGGAGACTATCAGGCTGGCAGAATTTGGGGTCTCCCTAGAGGGAAGAGCCCCAGGGGCCTGTGGCAAGGCAGCAGTGTCTGGGTGGATTTGACCTCAGGAAGCAGAGTAGATACTCAGCACACTTCTGTGCTTTAGCTCCCAAACAAGGCCCTGCCGCAGCACCTTCCCATGGTATCTTTCCTTCTCCTCCATGCCTGTCACCTGGAGGGCTGCTGGATTGCACAGGATGTTAGAGAGATAGCCCTCTAGGTGGCTGATCCTTTTGCCATTGGTTGTGGTGTAGGGCCATGGTACAGGATTGGCATTCAAGACCGAGTCCAGATCTGATAGTCCATCAAAACAGCTTCCTCCATCCCCAGGCAGCACAATGGAGGCCTCCATGGCCCAAGCAGAGTGAACAGCAAGCCAGAGCAATGAAAAGACGGGAAAGAGATGTGGTCCCAGCAAGGTCGTTGGCAGGAACCTGTTCTACCTAGCGAGCACAGAGCACAGGGCGTGTTCACAGAGCACACTAAGGCCCAGGTACTCAGGTGTCCTTTTTATAGAGAAGGTAGGCCATGAGAGGATGGGCTGCACCTCCTCTCCACAGTGCCACATTGAAGCCAGGACCCCACCACGTCTAACTGACCCCAGAGCTCTCCTAAATGCCCCATCACACTCTCCACCGGCCCATGGCTGGAAATAACAGCGTCCTCTCTACCTAGACTGGCTCAACTCTGAACAGTCACAGCCCCAGCATGCTGAGGGCCAAGCGTGCCTTCATCCCCAGGGCAGAGGGTTGGAAAGGAGAAGGGTCAAATGCTGGCCATTGTCTAGAACCAGCTAGCCCAAGCTTTCTGCTCCCCACTCTCCATCCTGACGCATCTGAAGGCACCAGCCAAGAGTAGTTGGAGGTGATTAGCAGGAGGATGGGTGCTCTTCAGAATCAGGTTAATGAGGCTGGGAGACTCACTTCCAGATTGCCGGAGTCACAGAGCAAGATCGCAAGGACCAGAGACAGCAATCAATAAACACGAAGCTTTTTCCAACAGAGAACAGTGAGCGGGAGCGAAAGGGAAATTGCTGACCTGGAAATCGGGCTGGCAATGCTGAGAAAGGTCAGGGTGGGCCCGAGAAGGGGGGTGTGTGATGCAGGGACCAAGAGGAAGCCCTTGTTGTCAAAGGGAAGAGGGAAGCAGGCAGCTGAGGAGGCCCAGCCAGTCCCAGGCATCTCTGCTATGCTCAGGAAAAAGCTCCTGGAGATCACACAGACATTCCCAGCATTCAGGAGGCTGAAGCAGGAAGGTTGCTACAAGTTTGAGGTCAGACTGAGCTATACAGCAAGCTCAGGTCTCAAAAAAGAAAAGAAAGAAAAGTTGTTTTAAGTGTTTTAAGGGAGAGTTAGGAGATGGTTTGGTGCAAAAGCAAGTTTGCCACACAGACACAAGGACCTGAGTGTGAGGTGAGTTCAACACTCACATTGTATGGCTGGGGGTGGGGGTGGGGGTCAGAAACAGGGAGCTCCACTAGCTAGGCTAACCAAAGTCAGACTCCAGGCTCGGTGAGAGACTCTGTGTCTCAGGAGAATGGAGCCCAAAGGAACAGACCAGGAGAAGTGACATCTTCCTCTGACCTCTGCACGCGTGTGCAACAGGCATGCACAGCTGCAGACACCACAGATGTGCACGGAAGACATTAGGATAGAAGGAAGGAAAAAGACAAGGATCGAGAAACCAGGTCCAACAACAGGGCAATCTCGTGTGTGAGCGCACAGGCTTCTCTGCATAAGCTCAAGCCAGATAAAACTCCAGCGTGGAGAAAGGAGGTGCGCACAGTGCTAGTGGCAAGGGTAACTTCCGGGAAAGGGGGAGACTGCTTGCTTCAAGGGTGTGGCCTCTAGTAAGTCACCCAAGCTCCAGGGCAGGCCCCACACTCAAGGATATGTGGGCAGCACAAACTGGACTCAGTGGCCATATAAAGAGGACACAAAGTTGAGTGGATGGGAAGTTGGTGGTTCTGGAAGGAGATGGAGGAGAGGTAAATATGACCAAAATACACCGAAGGAAATTCTCAAAGCAATAATAAAGATATTTTTAAAGAATATGACCCCACTTAATCTGCACAAAAAGAGAAACAAGCAAGCAACAACTCCAGTTTGCTCTGCATTGACCCCACACCCTATTGTGGGGAGGGGGGCTCTACTGAACTTTTAAAGTTCATGGTCCTTAGGTTTGAGTCTGTACACAGGCTAATCCAAGCTCAGATCCTGTCTCCTTCATGACCTTGGACAAATGACTTAACCTCCCTCTGCCTCTGGTCACCTCCTCGGTAGAGTCTACACCTTCACACTACTGTGCAGCAGATAAGAGCTCATGGTCAGACAAAATAATCGAGAGGCTGAGGGTGGCCCAGCCGACCCTACCATGTCTTGAGAACTTGATGGGATAGTCTGGGATTTCAGGATACATGCAAGAGCTGGGGCTGTGGAACAGAAAGCTTCCCTGTCTGCAGCCAAACTTGGGCTTCTGAGGTAGGAGAGACAGAGCCCACCCTGAGCACCAAGCACAAGGCAGATCCTGGAAAAGCAGATCTTTCCAAATCCACAGAGGTCTGGGAACTGAGAACAAGCCTGCTTAGTCCCCACACAGCACCAGGCACCTCCACATACGGCTCATACCCCTCACTGGTGACACGCTGGCCAATCAGTAGTCCATCCAGGGCAACCCTCAGGAAACCATGACACGGGGGCTGCTCTCAGCCTGGCTCCACAGCTTCTAGGAGATGATGAAACAGACAAGTCCCTCCGTGTGTGTGTATGATGCAGAGGGCATTGCTCCCAGACAGGGTCTGTGCCTCCTCCAATGGACCTGACCTTTCAGGTCCTGCTCTGGAGGTCAAAAATATCAGAAACCCTGTGGAAATGCAAAGTGGGCTGGGCCTGAAGGACCATGACTTCTCTGTGTAAGCTAGCCTGTGACTTTCTGGCTTCCCCTTGCTGCGGTCTAATGCCTGAATAATGCTCAGCCATTTTATATGGGATTATGTGCTGTGTATAACAAAAAGATCACACACACACAAAAAAAAAAAAACGAAGGAAAATGGACTGAGAGCATAGCATTGTTTTTGAAAGGCCTTCAGCAAGCTATGAAATACAGTGACTTCCACACCCTTGAATTACAGCATCCCTCAATTAGGGCAGACTCTGGACACAGAGGGGACAGGAACACGTGAAAGTAGAGTCCAGGGTTAAGGACATGGGGAACCCAGAGCAGGCTGACTCTCCTGACTTGGCTATGAGAAAGGCGAGACCCGTTGTGAGGTGTGACCTGGTCCCCAAGCAGAAAACACACCTGGGTGTGGTAGAGAGAGCCAGGGTGGCAAGGAACACACAGCAGGGCCAAGCTTCCCATGGGAAGGAACACTGTCTGACCCCTGGGGCTCCTCCGTGCCCTCCAGGGCTCCACACAGCCGACAGTAGCCAGGAACATGTATAATTAGAGAGAATGTTCTCATTTCTAGAGTCTTTGCTCTCTCTCTCTCAGGCTGGGCTGGGATCCAGGAGTGGGAGCCACAGTGAACTCCTCGAAGCTGCAGCAGCGGTGCAGACAGAACATGACGGGGTAGCCGCAGGACGGGCTATTAGGCAAACATTAACAACCGTGTTTGCAAAGAATGTTTAATGACTGGGGAAAGAGTCACAATATGTTGTCAAACAAAAAAGTAAGCCAAAAGAAAATACAATCCCGGTGTTATTGAATACAACAAAATAAACACAGGTCTTTATGCTCAGAAAGGGGTTGGAGGAGAGAAGACAGCATCAACCTCTGGGTGGGGTCACCTGGGGAAGAGCATTGCTGTCCCCTTAATGTTTTCCTGTGTGTTTCAAATGCCTGCCAAGAGAAATACCTTTACCATTACAATTGATTGTGTTAAAATATATTATTTAAGCAATATTTCTTCCCAAAGAAAATTCATTATTTTATCCAATTTGATGCCAGGAACATCCAAACGACCTGCAATGACTCAGAGGTGAAATATCCCCTGGGGGCCATGTGTTGACAGCTTGGTTCCTGGCTGGTGGAGCTCTGACTTAGTTGATGGATTCATCCAATGATGGACCATAATCTTGTGGTTTCATTGGAAAGTGACAGGGACTAGGAGGTGGGCCATAACTGAAGGAAACAGACCATAGGGGCTGCAGGGCTTCAAGTGAGAATGCCCCCATAGGCTCATATGTCTGAACACTTGATCCCCAGTTGGTAGAACTGTTTAGGGAGGATTAGGAGGTGTGGTCTTGTTGGAGGAGGTGTGACACTGAGGGTGGGCTTTGAAGTTTTTAACCCCAGCACTCAGAAGGCAGAGGCAGGCAGATCTGTGAGTTCGAGGCCAACCTGGTCTACAGAGCGAGTTCCAGGACAGCCAGAGCTACACAGAGAAACCCTGTCTTGTAAAAAGCAAACAAATGCTATGCTGTGTCTAGTCTCTCTCCTCTGCTGCTTCCTGATTGTGGATTAGTTGTGAGCTCTCAGTTACTGCTCCAGCACCATGCCTGCCTCCCTGCCACCACGCTCCCTGCCGTGATGATCATGGACTAACCCTCTTAAGCGATCAGCAAGCTCCCGACTAAATGCTTTCTTTTATAAGTTGCCTGCCCATGCTGTCTCTTCATAGCAATACAACAGTAACTAAGACAGGATGTATCTTGTCTCTGAGCACCTGTCTGCTTCCTGGCCACCATGAGGTAAGCAGCCTCTTCATCATGCTTCCCTGACTGTTGTGCTCAACCTCACCTCAGGCCTGAGAACCAGCCTACCCTGAACTGAAATCTCTGAAACTAAGAACCAGAATAAATCCTCCCCATCTCCTTAGATATGTTGTTACAGAAACAAAAGGCTGGCTAAAATAACCCAATATTGGGTATTTGTTTGTTTGCTTGTTTTCAAGACAGGATCTCTCTGTGCAGCCTTGACTGGCCTGGAACTCATTCTGTAGACCATGCTGGCCTTGAACTTATAGAGATCTACCTGTCTCTACCTCCTGAGTGCTAGTATTAAAGGTGTGTGCCAAAACCACCTGGCTATTTTGGTTTTTTTTTAAATATATAAATATCACTATAGATGGACTAACTACCAGTATGGTCATTCAGACAGTAAGCTGGCAGGAAGGATCTGCCAGACAGAGACTGACTGAATGGGAGATGGGAGATTGGGGTTGGGGGTGTGGCTCAAGGAAACAACAGACAATATCCCTAGATCTGGAAAGTACACCCACGGCCTAACGCTCACCTGGCACCCCACTCTAGGCACAGCACGCCTCACAATCACACTGTACATGATTAACACTTTCATTGCACTTGCTGGTCCCAGCAGTGCCTCACAGCCATCCAGAGAAGCGGCATGGCTCACCTCACAGCCATGCAACCCTCAACATCTTGCTTGGTATGCCTTCTAGTTACGCTCCACACCCCAATTATATTGCACTTGAAAGTTTGTGTTCGTTCCTCAGTTACATCATGCTCGGCAGCCCCGCCCACACCTCGCAGTCATCCAGCAGATGATGGTGTGTCAGCCTGCCAGCCAACACCTACACCTGACAGTGTGCACGCAGCCTCAGTCTAGACACCCTGCCCTGGGCTCACAGCAGATTTCCAGGCTAGGCCTAGACTCCTATCATGGTGGGAGAGACAAAAGTCCCTGGGGTTGATTGAGGACAAGGCACAGAAGGCTCTGCAGCCTGATGGAGGGGATTTGGGAGACGCATCTCCTCCTCAGTCCATATCCAGGGCCTTTAGAAGGTGCTATCTCCACAGTTCTGCACCAGACTGAACTTCACAGAGATGGCCTCCTCAGCAGCATGCCACTCCAGACCTATCCTAACCCCATTTACAGATGAAAAAATAGATTTCTGGTTCTTTCCATGGGAACTTGATACATGCATGACAGAGTATGCCAGACTCGCCACTTCCAAACACTGTCTCTCCCATTCATCACTCACACTGGTCCCATGAGATAAGACCTAGTTGACAAACGCTAGAGAGAGAATGGCTAAGACGTAGACTAAATTACTCCACTAAAGCCATGTGCATGGCAAAAGGCAATGTGTGATTCAACAGCTTAATTAACAGATCCACCTAGAAATCACACCTGCAGAGGCCCCCTAACCCAGATCCCACACCTGTGGGTCCCTTCTGACATAGATCCCACAGTTGCATGTCCTATCTGACACAGATTCCAGATCTGCAGATTCCC
>JAQHUG010000137.1:5148023-5163873 GCA_028555095.1 Dicrostonyx torquatus
TCCCCCTGATCTAGATCCCACACCAGCAGAGGCTCCTAACCTAGATCCCATACCTACAATTTCCCAAGCAGGCAGATGTGTCCTATGATTCCCTGTCCTTTCCCCGTACTTGATCCCAGAAAAGTGGAGAAAAGCACATTCCCTCCTACAAGCCTTTCCTGGGTCCTGTGGGAATTCCTAGCCCCCGAAGTTGTCTACAGCTCCTAGGCCGCAGCCACAGGGAAAAACAAACCGGGGCTGGGGATATCACTCCATTGGTAGAGAGCAGAACGCACACCACTTCTGGCTGGAGCACTTTCTAAACTAGTCAAGATCTCCACGGCAAACACGACGCAGCAGTGAGAAACCACTCTTCCCTTTGGAGCAGCTGAAGGATGGTGATGCTGTGCCCATGTTCTGTTCTCAGACGCAGCTTTGGAAGGAAGTTGGCACCATAGATGCCTGGGTTCCTTTCTTCCCCATCCCTGCTCCAACACTCTCAGCCCTGAATGCCAAGCAACACCCCAAGCTGTAATTTAAGCTTATGACTAAAGAGAACACCCATTAAGATAGGAGGTTATAGGTACACCCAGTGAGGGGGCACTTGCCTAGCATGCACAGGACTCTGGGTCCCAACTCAGCACTGCTGGGGAAATGGGAATAAAGAAAGAAAGGAAGAAAGATGAAGGATGATAGATACATATATGCACATATGATAGACAGACTGATTATATGCACACACATATATAGAGATAATAGAGATGAATGGTAGATGGGTGATATAGATGATAGATAGATAGACAGACAGATGATAGATAGATGGACAGATGATAGATGGATAGATAGATGATAGATAGATAGTCAGATGATAGATAGATAGATAGACAGATGATAGATAGATAGATAGATAGATAGATAGATAGATAGATAGATAGATAGACAGATGATAGATAGATGGATGGGTAGATAGACAGAATACACACACAGACAGATGGATACATAGACTTACTAGTCCAGGCTCTTCTTAGTATTTGACTTATATGCAAAGTGAGAGCATGTGGGGTGTTTTGAAAGAAGAAGGCCGCCAGGCAGTGGTAGCACACGTCTTTAATCCCAGCACTCGGAAGGCAGAGGCAGGCAGATCTTGTGAGTTCAAGGTCAGCCTGGTCTACAAGAGCTAGTTGCAGGACAGGCTCCAAAGCTACAGAGAAATCCTGGCTCAAAAAGCAAAAAAAAGGTCAAGCCCCTCCTCCTCCTCCTCCTCATCTCCACCCTGTACTTGTTCCCTCATCACTATCCCATGCCCTGGACAGATAAACCCCCTGCTCAGGGGGTTTATGGCAAGCTGAGCTGAGAGCCAGTTGGCAGACAGATGCAAAGATTCATCTGTCCTTGGGCATTGTGTGGCTCTATGGTGATATTCTGTTTGTGATCTAACAAATAAAGCTTGCCTGAAGGTCAGAGTGTGGAGCTAGCCACACTAGTTAGCCATAGAGGTCAGGCAATGGTGGCAAACACCTTTAATCCCAGCATTCAGGAAACAGAGGCAGACAGCTCTCTGTGAGTTCAAGGCCGCCCTGGGCTATGTGAAATTGGTCCAGTCTGAAAGAGAAACAAAGCCATGCAGTGGTGGCTCACATCTTTAATCCCAATAGTACTTGAGAGTCACACGCCTTTAATCCCAGCACTAGCAAGGTGGAGATAGGGAAGGATATGGCCGGGCAGAGAGAGGACTATAAAGTGGGAGGAGACAGGAGCTCATGGCTTTCAGTCTGAGGACTTGTAGACACAGGATACCCCAGAGGTAAGAACTAGTGGCTGGCCGCTCTGCTTCTCCTAACTTTCAGCTTTCACCCCCTATTATCAGACTCTGGGTTTTCATTATTAAGACCAATTAGAATTCGTGTTACAGGGCCTGCATGTGAGTCCCAATCTAGCTCTGCCCCAAATGTGCTGACAGCCTCAGCGAGCCACCCACCCATCTGCATCACGCAGTCTGGTGGGAACAATGACAACTCTTCTGTGACGACTGCAGAAAATGAACAAGACAGAGCCCAAAGGGCCTGAGTGGGATTCAAGGGCAATCAAGCCACTTTGTCACTGTCCTTTCTGGACTCACAGAGGTTTTGTAGTTTGGGGGATGATTCCATAGTTTGAAGCCTTTTGAAAAATGAACTTATTAAGTCAGGTAAGCTGTGAGACAAGATTGGAGCTCAAATACACAAAATGACTCCACTGTGGTCATAGAGAGAGATTGCTATGGGTCTGTCTGCCATACCAAGACTCCACCTACTCCCTTCCAATCCTTCCTGTGGGTGCCATGTAAACTCCCTGTCCCTGCTGCTAGGGAGATCTGCCATTCTTGAGCAAATACTGGCTTTGGGGCAGACTAGCAAAATCACAAGGGGCCAGCATTGGCTTCCAGGATTCTCTCCACAACGTCATCTGTGACATCTAGGAGCCACCCTACACCTGTCCATCTGTCCCAGGTACTGGAAGAGGCTGTAGTTCTCACATGGGAACTATGAAATCTCAGCCACTCAAGAACCCTCAACCCCTTGACACTCCTCTTCTTGCCCAACCCTATTTCCCCAGGAATCTCAGGCACGAGGTCTGAAGTACAAACAATTTATCCTGTTTCAATTAATCACCAGTTCTAAAGAGAACGTCTTGGAGTGGATTAGTCATGAGGACTGGATTAGTCAGACTTATCTAAGAAAAGACCAGAGTTAGTATTAGCAGGGCTCTTATGTCACCAGATGGTCCCTTCTCTGAGTCTCCCTGGAAGATTATTCTACTCTCAAGAGAGCAGCACCATCAGAGTGGGACAACACACAGAGACATGCCAGAGAACAAGAGCACCTGCATCATGGCCTTCTGGGAAGGGCTAACTTTGTATTTTCTTATCCCTTCAACGGATCTCTTTCATTTTGTCTCCAAGCTTGTGGTGCAAAGAAAATAGGTAAAGAACTGAGGGGTCAAACGCTGGAGCTGCAGGGAGATCTTTTTGCTTACAAGCCACAATCAAAGCACACCCCGTCACCTCCCTAAGCAGCAGCCTCTGGATTCCAGAAAGAAGCAAGTCACACAGGATGAGGATTAGCGGACCACTGGACAGAATTGTCAGTGTGGTGTCTGGGCATCATGGGTCACCTGTCACTCAGCCTCTTCCAGGACCAGCTTCTTGTCAATGAAATGGGACATAGGTCACTGAGAGGATAAATGAGGGAACCCACAATAGAATATACACGTAGCAGCACATGCTCAGAGTTAGAGGACTGAGGCAGAAGGGCCACATACACAGTGTGACACTGTCTCAAAGTGGGAGGGGCTAAAGAGATTACTTCGTGATTAAGATGCTGGCAGAGAGCCTGAGTTTCCTTCCTGGTACCCAAATCAGGTAACTCATAACCACCTGTGACTCCAGCTCCATGAGATCTGAGATCTGATGCCCTCTTCCAAGCTTACTCACATACACATGTACACATGTACGCACATGTACACACACAGAGAGAGTTAAAATGAATCTTTAAAAATTAAAACCCCAGAATGTTCCCGTGTCCTTTTCCATGTTTCCCTTACTGTGAACATACATACAAGCACACAGAGGGACTTAGCCCTCACAGAAAGGCTTTTAGAATTTGCCACTGAACCTTCTAAAATGTCATCAGTCAAGGGGGCATCTCCCCTAAACCCCTATGTAGAGAGAAACATCTCAGTGGGGAGAAGGCAACAGGTTGCCTTGGATGGGATGACTCTGGTCCTAACAGAGTCCTTACACAACTTGCTTGACATCCCTAGGCCTCTCAGTTTCACAGTCTGTAAATGAGAACAGAAGGACAGATATTTCAACAGAGTCAGGGCTACTATACATTCATCTGTCCCTTCTTTCAGCACTGCAGTGTCGCAGGGACAACTGGACAGGGAAAAGAAAAACAGGTCCACAGACCAGAAAGGAAGAAGCAAACATGTCTTACTTTACAAATTAAACAATTACATACCCAGAAAAATTCCCAAGGAATCCACAAAAACATGATTATATTAATAAGTTCAGCAAGATCGCCAGAGAGAGCATCAATGGGCGAAAATCAGCAGCATCTCTGCACACTTGCCGGAACAATGCTCAAGATGAGATTAAGGAAATAATTCCATTTACAACAGCTCCAAAAGGACCAAACCTTTAAAATTTTCTAGCAAAAGAAATAAAAGTTCAAGTCTTGAAACCACACATGGTAAAGAAATTAAGGAGCTCAACAATGAAAAGTCCCCAAGTTCATGGACCAAAAGACAGACTAACCGTTGTCAGGAGGACAATGTTCATCAATACAACCTCTAAATTCAACACAATCCTTATCGAAATCCCAATGGGTCTCTTTGCAGAAACAGTTCATTTGATTCTAAAATCTACAGGGAAATATAGTAGACCCAGCATAGCCAAGAAAACCCAGAAAGCAAAACAAAAAAACTCCCATTTTCTAATTTCAAAGCTTCTTCTCAGGCCACGATAGTCAAAACAGTGTGGTTCTGTCAGGAGGGAAGACATGGAGATCATGAATGAAAAGCTTGCAAGCAAGCCCTCACAGTTATGGTCAGCCGACCTACAAACCAGGCAATCCCAGGGATAAATAGTGCTGGAACAAGGAGGTGGGGTCCGTGGAGCTGCATCCTCCCTCACACCATGCTCAGAATTAAAGACCCAAATCTAATACCTGAAGCCATAAGCTCTTAGAGGCCTAGGACCCTTTCTACGATGTTGAGTAAGGCAGTGATGTCTTTGTTTAAAAAAAGAAAAAAAAGCAACCAGAAATAGGAAAAGGAAGGAAGGTAGTAAAGAAGGAAGGCAGGTGGGCATGAAGGCAGGCAGGCAGGGAGGGAGGGAGGCAGCAAGGAAGGAGGAAGGCAGGCGGGAAGAAAGAAGGGAAGGAAGGAAGGAAGGAAAGAGGAAGGAAGGAAGGCAGCAAGCTGAACACCATCAAAATGTCAAACTTCTGTTTCTCAAGGACACTGTTGCAAAAGTAGAAACACAAAATAGAATTGTTTTAGAAATAGCATATCTGATAGAGGCCCTGTGCCCAGAATATATAAGGAGCTCTTGCAGCTGTGGTCAGACGGCCTGACAGAAACAAGCTCTGACCACACAAACCTGATATCTGAGAGAAGCAACTCCAGAAAGCTGTCCTCTGACCTCCACACATGCCATGGAGTGCCTGCACCACACACACACACACACACACACACACACACACACACACACACACCCTCCACAAACATGCTATAGTGTGCATGCATCATACACACACACATGCCATAGCATGCATGCACCACTTCATGCATATATACACATTCTCACACACGCACACACAAGTTTGTTTTTTTTTTTTTAAGAACTCTTATAATTCAGTAATAGAAAAGACAACCCAGGCTGGCCAGAAAGCCAACAGTAAAAGCCTGTGCCACCAAGCCCCAAAGCCTCAGCCCAACAACACCCACAGTCAATGGAGAGGAGCAACTGTCAGAGTTGTCTTCTTGCCTCCACACATGCTCCATGGCATGCACACATGCACACATGCAGACCTCCCCCTCCCCCCGCAGTCTCTCTCTCTGTGGTGGAATGAATATTATTTTAAGATGTGTGGCATTTGTTTACACTGTGGAACATTTGTTTAATTATGTAAAGATGTGTTGTGCTCTTTTATGTTGCATTTGTTTAACTCTGTGAAGCTGTGATACTTTGTCTGTCTAAAACACCTGATTGGTCTAATAAAGAGCTGAACGGCCAATACCAAGGCAAAAGAACAGATAGACTGGGCTGGCAGACAGAGAGAATACGTTGAAGGAAAAAATGAGGGTTCAGGGAGCAAGAGAGAACGAGGAACAAGAAAAGAAGGGCTATAGCATGATTAATAAAAACCCAGAGACAGATATCAGGGTTCAACCTGAAGGGTTCTTATCTCTACCTCAGTCCAAAATAGCGATCCTGCCTCCAGGAATCTCAGAATGAGACTGTCTATGTGTGAGAGCTGCTCCTCCAGTCTTATATTCCTTTCTAGGGCTGGAATTAAAGGTGTGCACCACTACCTCCCAGTTTCTATGGCAAACTAGTGTGGCTACTGGGATTAAAGGTGTGTGTCACCACTGCCTGGTCTGTAAGGCTGATCAGTGAAGCTGTTTTACTCTCTGATCTTCAGGCAAACTTTATTTACTAAAACACAAATATCACTACAAGGGGCCAGCCACCCTGCAACACAGCCAGCCATAGAGTGAAAGTAAGATATACAGAAATAAGAAAAGGAAAGAGCCCAGAGGCAAAGGTAGATGGGATAATTTAAGTTAGAAAAGCAAGCTAAGGCCAGGCATTCACAAGTAATAATAAGTCTCCATGTGTATTTATTTGGGAGCTGGGTGGTGAGACCCCCAAAAGAGTAAAAGAGCCCAAAGAGAAAAAAAGTCTGCCTGTCTGTCACTGTTTCTGTCTCTGTGTGTGTGTGTCTGTTTTTCTGTTTCTCTCATAATAACAATAAATAAGTATTTTTAAATAACCCTCATATTGCAATAATAAAAAAGACCACTCGGGCTACTGAGATGCTCAATGGGTTGAGATATTTGCTTCCAAACCTGAAATTTAAGTTCAATCCCCAGAACCCACACGGTGGAAGGACAGTTACCCCTTTGATCTACTCACACACACACATACACACACCTTAGCATGCATGTCTACCATTAAAACATAAATGACTATAAAAGATTATTTTAGGACAAAGAATATGTGTCATATCACTGAAGAATGCTTACAGTACCACATAGAAAAGATGTCTATCATCAGTGATAATCAGGGAGTGGCCAACCAAACCCAATGGGACAGCACCTCATAGCCAATAAATAGGATGGTTATAATAAAAAAGAAAGACAATTCCCATATGGACATAAGGAAATTGGAATTCCAGCACTTGGCTGTAGGAGTATAAAGTAGTATGGCATCTTTGGAAAACAGCCTGGTAGCTCCCAGATACATCACACAATTAGTAACAACCCTCCTGGATATTCACCCAAGAGAACCAAAGTGGCCAGAACCCTGCCATATGCCCCATGAAAGGAACTGTGCACAATGGGTCATAGCAACACACCTGGAAAGAACGCGGGTTCCGCCAACCAATGGAGAGAGTGTGGCACATCCAAACAATGAAAGGTTATCCCACAGTAAAAACATGAGTGGAGCTGTGAAAGACCCCACATGGACGAGCCTTGACACCACCAACGTAGTCTCAAAAGTCAGGCACCAGCGCCACACACTCCCTTGCATGTACCAATAAACCCTCAGTTGACAGCTGCAGGATTTTGGAGGATTCTGGGATTGAACCTAGGGGTTGCATGCATACTGCTTACGCACTTTCAGCCCTCATCAGAGAAATCTGTATGTGCAGTGGGCAGTGAGTGACAGAGACCAACAACTGGCCAATGTGCAGAGAGCAAGAGACTGTAGAGTGATCAGCTGTAAATGCAGTATCTATACTAAAGCGTTGTAGCAGGCTTTTTCTTTGGGGCCACCAACCAGCTCCCAAATTATGACATGGAGACTTCTTTTTTTGTTTGTTTGTTTGTTTTTCGAGACAGGGTTTACTCTGTAGCTTTGGAGCCTGCGCTGGAACTAGCTCTTGTAGACCAGGCTGGTCTTGAACTCACAAAGATCCGCCTGCCTCTGCCTCCCAAGTGCTGGGATTAAAGGCGTGCGCCCCCACCGCCCGGCTGAGACTTCTTATTAGTTATGAATGCTCAGCCTTTTCTTAACTCTTATTTGAATTCGTTTCTCTTTGTCTACATTTTGCCTTGGGGGGTTTTGGCCTTTCTTTCTGTATATCTTACTTTCACTGTTTCTTGTGTCTGGTTGGCTGGCGGCTCTGGCTGTGTCCCTCTCTTTCTCCCTGGTTCTCTTCATTTTGATTCATTCTCTCCTATTTATTTTCTCTCCTGCTAGCCCTGCCCATCCTTCTGCCTAGCTATTGGCTGTTCAGCTCTTTATTAGACCAATCAGATGCCTTCGGCAGGCAAAGTGAAACAGATGCAGCACATCTTTACATCATTAAACACACAATGCAGCAGAACCAAATGTAACACACCTTTACATCGTTACAGTGATATTCCTTAGCCTAAGCAAATGTAATATAGCTTTATGTTGTTAAAGTCATTACCATAACAAACCCCTCCTCCCAACTCTCAGGAATCATTATAGAAGGTGGGGGGACAAGAGGACTGTAAGAGCCAGAGACAGTAGTAAATAAAGACAACAAAACAGGGTCCTCGGGACACAGCATATGACCAAATGACAGTTATGACAGCATGGGCTAGATCTCTGCGAGCTCACGCCAGACCAAACCCCAGCATGGAGAGGGAATGTGAACACAGAGGCGTACCCCTAGACAAATGCATTTAGTAGCTGATAGCTGCTGGGAGAAGGAGAGTCGGTTTTAACAGCGTAGCCCCTTGTAAGGCAACCAGACTCCATGGAAGGCCACACGTCCAAGATACATGGGCAGCACAAACTGGACCTGATGCATGAAAAGGGGTCACAAAGCTGGGTGGGTAAAGAAGGGATTGGAGTTGAGAGAGAGGATGAATGTGGTCAAAACTCATTGTACAAAGTTCTCAAAGATCCCATTTAAATATATATGTCAATTACATAAAGTGTTAGGTGGGATAATTAAGGCTATTTATAAAGGAAAGTCAAGTTAAAGAGATGGGGTGCAGAGGGGTGTGGCACAGTTCCAACCAGCATGCACTGCAGCTCAAACCCAAGAGAGAAAAGGGAACTGGGACAGTCTGGGGGACGAGGGGAAAGGGGACAACTTGCTTCGGTGACACACAGTAGGAGCACACCCATGAAGGAAGCCGGGTGTGACTGCAGAGGACGGAGCAGGTGGCAAGGGAAGATGGGTGGGTAGCCCCAGGCTCTGCCCTAACAGTTCAGGCTTCTCCTCTAGAGCTGGACGACCTTGGCCAAGCGAGAACTGTCACCATTCAGCATGAGTTTCAGGACTCACTCCTGGTCTGCACGCCCATGTTCACAGCATCATCATTCATAACAGCCAAGGGCTAGAAGAAACCAAGTGTCCAGTTACAGATGAGCTAATAAACAAAACCTGGCATATCCTTAAAGGAACAGAATGGTGGCACCTGCTCCAATACGGATGAACCCCGAGCACATGATGCTTGGTGAAGGAGACGTCACAGCTGAACATGTGCCGTGAGGTTCACGCACAAGCATTTCTACAGCAGCCAGAGTCATAGAACTGCAGGGGAGGCCTGGGGCCAGCAGGGTTGGGGGTGCTGAGTTATACTTAATACAGATGGGTTTCAGTTTGGGATGATGAAAAGGGTTTGGAGGGGACAATGGTGGTGATGGATGCATGGCGTAAGTACCTTATGTCCCTGGACAGGACAGCTCACGGTCACGAAAATGAAAACGTTTGTCACATTTAGGCATAGGAATCCAACGGAGGGTAGAACAAGTACAGAGTGTTCAGCATGCTGCCTCGCTAGCCAAAGGCCCTCAGCGGAAATCCCCAGGACCTGGAAGGAATACACCATCCCTCCCTCACCCTGCCCAAGGGAACAGTGTGCCCACATCACCAGGCCAGAGTGCCGCTTACCCTAGCGGCCCCAGGCTGCCCTGCACAGCACTGAGGCCACCACCCAGCCCATCAGTCCTCTAGGGAGAGCCTGCCCTGCCCTGCCCTACTGTGCTCCTCTTGGCCAACTCCACTTTCTGTGCAAAGAGCAATGGCCTGGACTCTGGGCTTCACACACCAGCCAAATGAAGAGGGATATTTTACAACACAGTAAGCCTGCATGAAATTGCTAAGCACATATATAAGGCTAATGCCACTGCTATATTAAAATACTAAATTCATTTTTATACTTTTTTATTTAAATTACTGGGGCCACTTGCCATAGTTGATTAAAAATTCTGAACAGGGTGTATTGTGGGCCAATTATGGAGCAGGGTGTAAGCGCTACGAATATTACTTGGAATAGAGGAAACCGTTTATAAAATGAAAATTCTTCTGGTTTTTTTTTTCCTTTAAACTGTTTAAAAGGTGAGGAAAGCCAGGACTGGTGGCACATACTTCTAACCCCAGCCTTTAGGAGGCAGAATTGCAAAGCTGACGGGAGGATTTGCCCTTAACGATAAAGCAAGTTCAAGGGCAGCCTGAGCTACAGGAGAGTCTGACATGAAAACAAAGTTGATTTTTAACTAAATTAAAAGGAGAATCAGTCAAAGCAGGGCAAAGACAGAGGCAGGTTTGCAAAGAGCGTGGGCAGGCACCAGGAACGTCCGCCCGGTGGGCACGGCTTCCCCAGGCTGGCAGCACAGTCCCAGTCGGCCATGCTGGGACCAGTTTGTCACCCACCCTGAACTTGTTTCTCCTCTTCCTCAGGCTCCTCCATGGCTGCCCTTACGGGAACCCTGTGGTACAGACTCTGTCCCAGTTTGGAGGGTTGTCTGACTGTCACACAGATGTGAGAGGGGACCCAACCCACTTTGGGCTCTGGAGCTATCCTCAGAGTCCAGAGGAGAAATCCATTCATTCACTCAGACAGTAAGCACTGGTTCACAGTTTCTCCCTGCTGGGCATGGTCCTAAGTGGTAGGGACACTGGGATGAACAAGCAGACAAGGCCCAAGCCTGAAGCAGGGAGCCAACTAAGCAGAAACCCTCAGAGAGCAAACAAACTCCCGGGCTATGATAATTAATGACGGATGTTCGCTTTGGTTTAGGCAAACAGGGAATGTTTCCTCGGGGCGAGACCTGGGCCAAAAGGAAGACTCACAGGATATGTCCAACAACAGTGATCATTGGGTCCATAGGCTCCTGTCACAAGGGACCAAGCTGAAAGGGACCCTGAGATTGAGGACAAGGAGACCAGGAAGCTTACAGGGGACATGTTAAAAGCCACTCTCCTGAATATTAGCAGACAGCGCTGGGGTATCAAGCGCCGAGCCTGTCTACATATCACCAGGGTGATTCCCTTCCCTGAGAAACAACTATTCCCTCTCTTCTCCCTATTCTGGACTGACGCCATTTGATAATTACAGAACGGACAACGCATAATGTGTTCTAAACTGTCTCTGAATAGTATGTGGTTTTGAAATAATACATAAAAAGCTTAATAAAAATTAATGTGGAAAAGAGGCTCATCAGCCTCACTTGGAAATAAAATCAGTATTAATTACTTTGCCCACATTCACCCTGATGAGCTAGTGGTGGCGGAACCATTTCCTCCATGTAGGAAGGAGGCATGGAGGAGACACTGTTCTTCTGGAAGTCCCTCCAGCTTCCATTGTCCCCCAAGGTCTTATCACTATAGTCCTATAAATCATGGCACCTCCCAAAGGTTTCCCATGTCATGTCTGGGTTGTGTCCCAGGGCAAGAATTGTATGAGGACTGAGCTTGGCATATGTGAACCCATGCTGTCTGTTGGAGCTCAAATCCTCAGGCCCAGTAGTCTCCAGGAGCTAATATGAACCCCAAAATCTTGCTTGAGTGTGGATCTGCAGAGCAACAGAGCAGAATATGACAAATTTTCCAGCATCTGTGCCCACAACCCTGTCATGTGTCTGGGTAGCTCAGCCCGAAAGCATGAAGCCACGATTCTGGTCAGTCGACACCACAGGAAACCTCAAACCAAGAGCTTTAGATGGGCCGCTGGGTGACCATGGAGATCATAACAGTTATGGTTTAGGGGACTCCTGCAGGAGGGCAGTGTCCTAGTGTCACCAGCTCTAACATATGTGAAAACAAACAGGGCACACACAGCAAGGGCAGGGGTGCTGTCAGCGACCCAGTAAGGAGACCCTGGATGGCATGACAGATGGGTTCCTTCCCAAGATCTCCCTGGCCCATTCTGTCCCAGACACCTAGCTCCCACCCCTACTTAAGTAGAGCCCCCTGCACCATTCCTGCTACGGCACTGCCAAGTTTCCAGAACCTGCACTGCAGTGAGTCCCCTTAAGCAGCCCCCCCCCCGCAGCCTTGCTTTCAGCCCTAGTCTACAGAGCAGATGGGGTCCCCTCCTCTCCCCTCCCACCCACAGAGGAAAGGAAATACGAGAGCTGCTCTTTAATCTCAGAACTACTGACATCCTTGAGGATATTTCTCTGACAAAAACACACAGCTGGCTTTTCTTTTCTTTTCTTTATCCCTTAGAACCTTTTAATGTTCATTTGAGGTCCCTTAATGAAGAAGTAGAAGTAACGAAGTGGGCTCCAGGGCCTGGCTTCTCGTGCAGTCACTTCCCTAAGCCTCTGTTTTCTCATCTGTAGAGCAGGTTATCTGTCTGGTGAGATTAAAGGAGACAACTAGTTTAAATGACTCGCCCAAGAATCAAGTAGATGGTAAGTGACAATATCAATTATTACGGGAGATGAGGTGGTTCTGATTGTGGTGATGGGGGTTGTGATGATGCCAGAGATAAAGATGATTATAGTGATGATGGAGATGATAATGATGATGATGATGGCGGCAGTGACAGGGATGACGGATGATGGCAGGGACAGTCGTGACGGGAGAGGTAAAGATGCGGTGATGATGACATCAGGGACAGTGATGATGGAGATGAAGATGATGATGATAACAATGGTGACAATGATTACTATGATAAAGAGGACAGTGACAGTGATGTTTATGAAGACAATGGAATGCTGTCTCTGGCTAACAGGCAACATCTGATCCCTATGGCAAAACGTTTGCGGGCTCAGAACTCTGCTCTCTGTTCGTGATCCACAAGCCAGAGCTCCGCTCCCTCCCTCCCTCTTCCAGTCCTCAGGTCCTGCAGGCTCAGCAGATGCAATCTTGAAACCCTTATTCATCAAAGAGAAGGTTAGGGGAAGGAGCCCCTCCCTGCACTCGCTCAAATTCATTGAAATCTCTTTCCAGCCACCTCACAGGCTTCCACTGCTGACATTCACCACCGGCCAGCTGCCACCGCCAGCAGCCCCATCCCTGTCCCAGAATCCTAGCTGCTACTCGAGTTGTCTGTATTCTTCTGGGGAGACTTGCCACCACTCTGAACTAAATCCACCACACAGAAAACACGGGATGGCTTCTCCCAATAGAAGAGACCCCGTGGGAAAATTGCCACATTAGACACTGCTTATTATCTGGGCTATTTTTGTTGCGACCAACACAGCTTAGACATAAAGAAGCAGCCAGCTGGAATCTCCACGGCCATCACTCCGAGCAAGCTGCTCCGCTGTATGCAGGATGGGTGCAGAATGCTACCACTCAGCCCTGGCTCTCTGGCTCCCATGAGGACTAACAGGAAACCCATGAGGAGGGCAGAGTCTATGGAGCCAAGTCTTCACTCCTGCCCATCACGCCACCCGGTCACACTTCTGACAGCCAGAAACCACAAGGAATCCTCAGCTCCAAGCCTTCCATTCCCCCAGTATCTGAGGGTCCAGCCAGGGGCTCCCCCAGGGCTCCTTCCACTCCTGGATGGAGCTAATGGCTCTTCTCACACCCACAGTGTGAGCAGCAACAGAAGCATCTACTGTCAGCCACTGCCTCACATGCCAGGAAGGAAAAAAAATCATTCATTTTTGGCTCAGAAAGGCCTTGGAAAAGTTTACTTTTCTGTAAATGTTTTCTTTACCAAAGCCAAATCCCAGAGCTGATGTGATGTGGGGTGGATTAGACAATTAAAGCGGGCGCGCAGAATACAAATCTGAGTTTGTTCAGCTGGGTCGAGAGGATCTCGCCATTTCCTTCCTCCCCCAAGTCAATTTACCCAGAGAGCAGCCTTCTCTCCAGATAAGCACATTGACTTTAAAATAACGTGCGTGCCGACAGCTGCAGCCCCGCGACTGGAGCAGACAGAGCTGTGGCAGCAATGATAATTAAATATATTTTCATCATCCGTCATTTCTTCTTCTTTTTTTCTGCAGGTGCCAGGGTAATAAATCTAAACTCGCCTCTTTTGTCAGCTGGCAGTGAACACATTTTAACTTGAGATCTCTCGGGAGGAATTAAGAGTCACTTGGCCTTGTAAAGGAGAAAGGGTTTTTACTTCCAAACTGCCAAGTGGGGAGCTCACAGCTGATTGGTTTCATGATACTTTATTATTTGGCAATATATATGCGTCAGGTTGTATTTCAGAACACCACACCTACAGGATAACCAGGGCTCCAAGAGATCCATCATCTGACTCTAGAATAAAAACCTATTTGAGAAGATTTTCACCACTATTTCTTTTTATGAATCCCAGATTTAATGTATTATTGACTTAGGTTTATTCCAATATTTTAGAACTTTTCCGGCATTCTTTAAATCCCCCAACAGCCTTTTTTCTCCTTGTAGCACATCACGGGGAAAGCTGTTGCCAGTGCCGCCTGCAGCCTGAGTTAAGTGCTTTCGATTGGCCTAAGGAGTTTGCTTGACTTTTTATTTTGACAGTTTAACGACTCCTTCTCCCCAGGGGCAGCCTCCTGTGTGCAGTCCTCAGGAAAGCCTGCCTAAATGCACCTCCCAGGCTCCTCAGCCTCTCCTCCCTCTCCCAGCCACAGGTCCTCTGCAAAACACCCTCACCGATGGGCAAGCCCGGCTAAAGCCCAGGGAAGGCAGAGAAGATACAGAGGCACCACTGGCAAAGCAAGGGCACCTGTCGTGGTATCTGCCCATCACAAACCAACCCTGTGGCATGTTCAGGGGTTCTCAGCACAGCCTACCACACCCAGAGGCCTGGGACTGGGCCACACACCATTTCCAAGCTATTTCCCCCCTCTAATCCTCAAAGGAATTTTCTGGAAAACAAAACCCACACCTTGTCCTCCTCCACCGCCACCTCCACAAACCCTCAGATACTAACTCCTAAAGCAGGTGACATGGGACAGATGATAGAGAAAGGGACTTTAAATATGTTTCCTTAGGGGAGAAGCATATTTACCAATCTAGGACAAAGATCATGAACAATGGTAACTTCTAGAAGCACACTAGAAATTTTCAGGTCTATATTCTTCAAATGAGACCCGGGCATAGAAGGAAAAGAACATTCAGAAACCCTAAGGTTATCAGAGTCTGAAGACACTACTGCACACCAAAACCTGTTTCCACCGGCTACAGGTGGGTCCCATTGCCATTCCACACGGCAGGATTCCAGACGACACAATCCCAAAGAGACAGCACGCCCAGCAAGGCTTTATTCAGAAACTGAGAAGCCAATTCTGAAGGCTGTGTGGACATGGAAAGCACCCAGAGGAACCAAGAGAATGGAAAGGGAAGCATCAGGTGAGAGCTGAGACGGATGTGAGTCAAACGGTCCCGACTTGCCACACCAGCGTCAGGACAGTGCACTATTGGCTTAAAAATAGACGAGCAGATCAATGAAACAGATCCAGAAATAAGCTGTCACAGACGGGGACAGATCACTCTTTACAAAGGAGGAAACAGTGATGTGGAGGTCCCCAGTTAATGCTGCTCCGGCCACTGGATCCCGGAATGAGGAAATGTGAAGCCTGCCCGCTTACTCCGCACATCACAGCGGGGAAAATGATTCTGAAGTCGGGTGGTGGTTGGCACAAGCTTTTAATCCCAACATTCAGAAGATAGAGGCAGGTGGATCTCTGTGAGTCTGAGACCAGCCTGGACTACAGAGCTAGTTCCAGGACAGCCAAGGCTACACAGAGAAACCTTGTCTCAAAACAAAACAAAACAAAAGAATCTGAAAAGAAAGCCGGACGGTGGTGGCACACGCCTTTAATCCCAGAACTCAGGAGGCAGAGGCAGGCGGATCTTTGTGAGTTTGAGACCAGCCTGGTCTACAAGAGCTAGTTCCAAGACAGGCTCCAAAGCTACAGAGAAACCCTCTCTCGAAAAAC
>JAQHUG010000137.1:5164729-5193380 GCA_028555095.1 Dicrostonyx torquatus
GTAAAGGGGCCCGTCAGACAGGAAGAAAACCACTGCAAAGAATCTATGATATGACAGATCGACGGAGTTCAAGGGCAAGAACAAAACCCGGGGCTTCGTTTTTGTTGTTGTTCTTTTTTTTTTTTTTTTTTTTGAGATAGGGTCTGACTGTCCTGGAACTCGCTCTGTAGACCAGGTTTGAATTCACAGAGATCCTCCTGCCTCTGCCTCCTGAGTGCTGGGATTAAAGGCATGTATCACTAAACAGTTTTTTTTTTTAAAAAAAAAAAAAAACAGATAAAAGACTTCATGATTGGGATAGCAATTGGTATGGCCACGTTGGAAAACAATGGCAGTCTTGGCAGGGTTCAGCCATTCCACCCTTGACTGTCAGCTGATATTTGCCCCAACTATAAACTTACTGTGATATTAATTTTAATTGGCATTTTGCCACAATCTAGAATCTGAGAAGGGAGTCTCAATGAGGGAATGTCTAGCTCAGGCTGGCATATGGACACATCTATAGGGAATCATCTTAATTATATTAATTGAACTAGAAGATCGGCCTGCTGTGGGTGGCACCATTCCCTGGCCAGGGGATCCTGGACTGTGTAGGAGTAGAGAAAGCAAGCTGAGCACCAGCATGCATGCATTAGAGAGAAATGTGTCCTCAGAAAGACATTCATTCACACAAATGCTCGTGAACCTGAAAGCCTGAATATCTATCAATAGGTTAACAGACAAACCAAACAGCACTCAGTGAACTTCATATATACAAAGGGATGGATCTCAAAGCCATCGTGGTGAGAGAACAGACAAAAGAACAGTACATAGCACACTGCATTTACATAAACCCCTCACCATGGGGAGACGGCTCTGCTGATGTGGGATTCCCCTCTGCATGCTGTGAATATCACTGGTTAATAAAGGAACTGCTTTGGGCCTATAGCAGAGCTAATAGGGGAACAGAACTAGGTGGGGAGAACTAAGCTGAATGCTGAGAGAGAAGGCAGAGTCAGAGAGAAGCCATGTAGCCTCGCCAGAGCCAGACAGAACTTAAGCCATAGCCACATGGTGATTCACAGATTACTACAGATGGGTTAGATTAATATGTAAGGGTTAGCCAATAAGAAGCTAGAGCTAATGGGCCAAGCAGTGATTTAAATAATATAGTTTCTGTGTGGTTATTTTGGTTCTGGGTGGCTGGAACAAACAAGCAGCCTCCTCCTACAAATTGGCATGCCAACAGGGTGAACTAAATCCATGTAAAACCTGAGAGGGCTTAAAAAGGAAGTCTAGACACTAAAAAACAAAGTTTAGCCATATTTTTTTTTTCGCCTGGGTAGGTGGTGGGATCAGGACTGCTAGAAGTACATAGGCAGGAGAGTATGGCCAATTCCTGCTGACATACACAGAGATATTTCCAGGCCACACAATGCTCTGCATGGCATATCTAGCTATTACTCAGATAAAAAGGGTTTATGTGCTGCATGCTCATTTTCAGAGTTAAAGTGCTGAGCATGGCTCATACCTGGCAGTCCCAGAGCTGGCAGTAATGGTATCTTCACCATTTTGAAAACGGAGAGAGGCGGGGCCAGCATCCAGAGCCACTGCAACCAAGATGCTTACCATTTTAAAAGCTCTTCAAGACAGTAAAGAATTACAGATAGGGCTGGAGAGATGGCTCAGAGGTTAAGAGTACTGGCTGCTCTTCCAGAGGTCCTGAGTTCAATTCCCAGCAACCATATGGTGGCTTACAACCATCCATAATGAGATCTGGTGCCCTCTTCTGGCCTGCAGGCATGCAGGCAGAACAGTGTATACACAATAAACAAAATTTTTTTTTAAAAAAAAGAATTACAGGTATACAATAGGACAGAGTCAGACATAAAAGACCTCTAAATGGGTCACAGTGTTGGATAAATGTATGTTGGCTTGGGAGAGAAAAGAAAAAGTACACAGAGTAATAAAAAAAAATGTTTTTTTAAAAAATAAAAGTCTTTAAAGAGACAGAGAACAGACAGTCATAGATTAAAGAAGTAAAGATAATAAAAATAAGTATTAAACTTGTAGAAAAAGTAATAGAGTAAAAACAAGTCACATAAAGATGGAAAATTCACAGAGCATCTGGATTATGTATATTATTGTGTTATCTTTGAACTTTTTGACTGCAGAGAGACATTTGATTCTGGGGACTGCTAAACTAAGCCAACATATATATATATATATATATATATATATATATATATATATATATATATATATATATATATATATATATATATATATATATATATATATATATATATATCAAAGGTATCTTAAATTCAAAATTTGAGTCTAAGGATATGTTGCTTTGGAAAAGAGGTTCGTCTTTTGTTTCCATAGAGGATGAGAACCTGTGGATTGCTTCCAGACTAATATGATTTGATGGACTAAGATCCCCTGAAAGGTTGTCTTGAACACCCCTCAAAAAATCACTTCATCCAGTAAACAGCAGGAAGCAGTTTGAAGAATAACTATACCCATATTCCCAAATGTTGTCTATAAACATACTTTTACATTTAAAGGGGATATGCTATAGAGATTTGCATTGGTATAGATCTTGATTTATTGATACAAATTTAAGGCCAATGTTGTTATACTGTGCATATGTGTGTGTGTGTATTCTGATCTTGATTAAGGTATTGTGTGTGCAGTTCATTTAAAAATGTACTGTATAATTAAGAAACATAGGTTAATAGGGAGTTATCTATACAAGTCAAACTTGTAGTCATGTTAGATTTTCTAGAGGTACAGAGATGGATTTCAGATGGATAGGCATTCTTCAAACCTTTCAAAGACTACAGAATATGGCATTTAAATTTTTTTTTTGGTTTTTCGACACTTAAAATGTTTTAAGAATTTAGAACTTATCATGACAATGAGACACATATGCTCTCAACAGCATCAATCTACTTCAAGAGGATGATGGGCATCAAAGAAGCTCCTTATGGAATTGGTTAGCCATTTGGGCAAGAAACTGTTCTTGCCTGGACTGTTTGATTAACTGGACATGCAGGACCCACAGACAAATGACTGTTGAACTTGCCTAAAGTTGAGACGATCCTTTGGGGTTCCTACTTCATGAACGAGTCTGCTAGACATTCTGAAGGACACAGAAGAAAGCAACTGATGGATTTTGCCATTATAAGGCAGAACAGTTTTCAAATTTCCTGCTTCTGGAAAAGTCTGCTGGATACTATTGGCCTGTAGGCTGAAGATAGATGCTCCAACGGTACAAAAGAACTTTGGGTGACTATCCAGGTAGCAAGATGTCTCTGTCAATTCTAGAGTTTTGGAAGTTGCTTACAATGTACTTCCTGTTTACTTAGGTAATATCTCCTTCTGTAGTCTTTGATGGAGTTGAAGAATAGATAGCTTTCCTTAAATATGGTAAAAGATAAAGTAGATATACATATTGTAACTAATTTTTACTTGATACCTGTTTTGTTATATGTAATTTTACTATGTTAAAGTTAAACCTTTTTTATTTTAACAGAGAAGGGAGGTAATGTGTGATTTCCCTTGGTATGCTGTGAATATCATTGATTAATAAAACAACTGCTTTGGGCTTATAGCAGAGCTATAATGGAACAGAGCTAGGTGGGGAAAACTAAGCTGAATGCTGAGAGAGAGAGAGAGAAGGCAGAGTCAGAGAGAAGCCATGTAGCTTCACTGAAGCCAGAAGGAACTTAGGAGTTAGCCAATAAGAAGCTAGAGCTAATGGGCCAAGCAGTGGTTTAAATAATATAGTTTCTGTGTGGTTATTTTGGTTCTGGGTGGCCGGAATGAACAAGCAGCCTTGTTGCTCTTGCAGAGGACTCAAAGCTCAGATCCCAGCTCCCATGCTGGGCAGTTTGCAGCCACTGCAATTCCAGCTCCAGGGGAGCCAGCATCCTCTTCTGGCCTCCGCTAGTGCCTGTGTGGCCTAGGTACACACATGCAGATGTGCATACAGACACACACACTAAAAAAATAAATCTTAATTTAAAAAAAAAACAAACAAACAACCCTCTGGAATGTAAAGCAGTTTATAGTCCCAGCTGCCTCAGACAAGGGCATGCCTGTAAGAAGAGACCGAAGGCTGAAGGACATGGCTGGAGAAAGGACTGCTTCCTGTCTTAGTTAACTTTTTGGTGATGCCAAAACTCACCATGTTGGTCTTTCTCGATGCAGCTCATTACATGCCAGTTAGCCTTCGGGGAAGCTTTTTGTTTAAGTGTGCAACGTGAACAGCGCCCCATGGGGTTGTGTGAAGAGGCTCCAGTCGGCACAGGTGCTGTTTGCCCAGGAGATGGGGGAAAAATGAGTTGTCAAAAGAAGTAGTAATTTGCCTGTCACTGCTGCTGAAAAAGTGTGTGCCCCAACTCAAAACGCACACCCATTCGTTCACTCACTCCTCCACCCCACAAATGACATACAAGCCCCGAGGGTACGCAGAGGGCTTCTCACCTGCCAGAAACCAGAATGAGAACTCTGTTGATCCTCTGACTGCTCTGGGTCCTGGCCCCAGGCCTGCATATCTGCATGCAGATGTGTAGGCACGCCTACACCGCCAGATTGCCCAGCTGACTGAACCGGGTTTGGGCAGGTAACACTTTGTGCCTTAATTTCTTTATGTATAAAATGAAAACAATAGTAGTTCCCACCCCCCCCAGGACTGTCATGATCTAACAAATTAACGTCTGTGTGACTCTTAGCACAATGTAGGAACTCAAGAAGTGTGTGCTACATTAAGAAGTGTATGACTGCCGGGCGGTGGTGGTGCACGCCTTTAATCCCAGCACTCGGGAGGCAGAGGCAGGCGGATCTCTGTGAGTTCGAGACCAGCCTGGGCTACAAGAGCTAGTTCCAGGACAGGCTCCAAAGCCACAGAGAAACCCTGTCTCGAAAAACCAAAAAAAAAAAAAAAAAAAAAAGTGTATGACTAACTTACCTGGAGAGACACAAGCTGGGATGTGGCAAGGTCCTTGTCTGCTACGGCAACTGTCTCTAGCCTATCTGCTTCCTAGTACTTCGTAGTCATCATTGACATCAATAAGAGACCCACAGGAGCACATAAGCCAGCGTGCTAGGAAGCTATGGCATTTGTGCTGCCCCTCCCCCAGCCCTGAACACTGCAGGTGTGTGTGCACAGGTAAAGGGCTCAGTCCACTCTCCACACACAGGTAAGCTGACGTTCTGGAAGTCTTGTGCACACTGTATGCAGCAGGTGAACACACTTCAGGCATGATGAGATTTCTCTTCATGCTGGCTTCTTGCAGACTTGCGTTCTAACCTGATTCAGAGGCTCTCCACTGCAAGCGAGGCCTGCCACTCAGAGCCAGAGAACACATAACTGAAAGCCCTGGCTTTGGATTTCAAATGCAAAGGCCCAGACATGAAGCAGGGCAAACCCATTGGGAGTGAGAGGCTACCTCCCCCTACCTGACATGGTGAGCTGTGGGCTTCAGAGAGACCTGAGTTCTAACATGGGGGTTGTGTCTGTTCTTCAAGTGGAACCAGAGAACATTTGCCCTGAACCCCAGATACTACACGTGACAGTCACCTGGTTTCTCACACCCCTATGAGATGATGCGGAAGCACCTGACAAGGAGCTGGCTCTGGACAGGGTATAGGGTGAAGGCTAGACCTTACCTCCTTCCGCAGCTCACACCAATAAGCCAATTGGATTAGGATTAGGTACTAGAGATTGAGCCTGGGGCCTAAACACATTCAAAGCATCTACCATGAAGCTATACATCCAGTCCTTGGGGGGAAATTTCAGTTGGTTTAGAACACACAGAATTAAACAAGATAATGCTTCTGTCGCCTGGCGAGATGAGGGACTGATAGTTAAGTTTATAGAAATAGAAGGCGCTGTGTTTGTGTTCCCAACTATAAACTCCCTGGGACAGTTCGTCACTATCACGACTTACCATTACCAGGGAAGGGAGTCTCAATAAGAGACTGTAGCTCAGGCTGATCCCTGGACATGTCTGTGGGAGATTTTTCTTGGTTCTACTAACTGAGGCAGGAAGACCTGTCCATTGTGGGTGGTGCCATTCCCTGGGCATCCTTGACTAGACGAGAGTGTGATAGTCTGAATAAGACTGATTCCCATAAACTCACAGATCTGAATGCTTTGACAGGGATTAGGAGGTGTGGCCACGTTGGAGGAAGTGTGTCACTGGGGGTGGGTTTTGGGGCTCAAAAACTTCAAGTCAAATCCAGAGTCACTCTCTTCCTGCTGCCTGCCAATCTGAACGTAGAACTCTCTGTTACCTCTCCAGAACTATGTCTGCCCGTGTGCCACTGGGCTTCCTCCCACCATGACGATAATGAACTAAACCTCCAAATCTCCAATGCCTTTTTTTAAAAATGAGAGTTGCCATGGTCATGGTGTCTCTTCACAGCAGTTGAGACTAGGAGTGAGAGAGCAAGCCGAGCACCAGTGTTCATGCATTAACTCATGGCTTCCTGCTACTGTGGATACGACGTGACCAGCTGCTTCGAGTTCCTGCTGTCTCCACTTCTCAAGAAGGTACTTTCACCTAGGACTCCCTTATGGTGCTTTGTCAGGATATTTTTCATAGCAACAGGAAGCTAAGACACTCAGTAAAGAGCTATCCATCCTGAGGAGCGCTATGGCATGCTGGGACCCTCCACACAAACGGAGTGAGACTTGAACACTCATGGGGATAGGTGAGTGGACAAACGACTATACGGGGCAAGGGAAGCAAGGCTGACAGTAGAAAGGCTCGCAAGGGCATGAGCAGAACCCGGAAGCATTTCTGCAGCTATGGCATGAGGAAGCAAGTTCATCTAAGACCTGGATCCCAGTCTGGGGCCCACAACCCCGTGAAGACACAATGGCAGGGAACATCGCAGGAATGGTGCCAAGTTGATGCTAGATCAGGGAGAGAGCAAATGCCCCCCAGATGCTCACCATCCATCCATCCTCCAAGAAAAAGGGACAACCAGTTATTTCATCATTCTTTTGATCATGCTACATTTATTCTGCGGGAAGAACTGTCCTTCACTCAGGGACCATGCCCTTCCAACTTTCTCTGATATTAGTGATACCCGGGACCTGGAATTCCTCTAAGTCTTACTTGGCAAAATTAAAAACCCTTCACCTTGGAAGCCCCATCCACCTGCACAAAGGACACTCTGCCTTGTAAAGCATCACCACAAGGAGACACTTCCCAAGAGTGAAAGGTGGGCCCAGGGCAGGGCTAAATGACACGACGAGAATGGTCTTCCACAGCCATGAGGAAGCCGGGGTTCAGAGGGCAGGGAGGAGGAAACAGAGAAACTGGGTCTCCTCTCGGGAGGGCGTTCCGGTTTGAGGAATGACTTGGAGAGCAACTCTTGGGAAGTGAGCGGGATCTTTCACAGGAGAGGCTGAAGACAGAGGACTTTGAGGTAGGAAGACTAGAAGGTGCAAAGATCCTAAGGTGAGACTAGGCTGAGGGAGAATGGGCAGAAGGCCAATGCAGCCCACCAGATTAAGGACCTGCCTGGGAAGGGACAGCCACATCTTCTCCCAGAAGGCAGATGGGTGAATGGGTAGAGGGAGGGCTGACACCCCTATTTAATAGGAAGCAGTCCTGCCCGCCAGAGCTCAGTCAGCATACCTGAGACAGGTATGCTGGATACGAAGGTCAGCTCTGATCCTTTCAGGCTCCCCATTTTATAAATTGAGGAGGGGGCTGCAGAGCTCCCAGCCCTTTGAAGCTGTGGCTTTCAGCACTTCAAGGGGCGAGCACACACCCACCAAAACAGCAAAGGAAATTCTCCACTGTGTATGGAGAGCTGCGTGCCCGGCAATGCTGCAGCATCGCCACAGACTTGAAAGCACTGAGAGGAAGGGCTCTCTGAGGTCGCATCCTGGAAGAGCTAGACCTTCAAATACTTCCACGAATATGGACATCACCTCCAGCCCAATGACCAGAGGGCAAGGCTGGTGCCTCAGCAAAAAGAAGATGCAGATCCCACCTCTTCCTGTCCTGAGAGATGGGGGTGGGGCGGGAGGTGGGGTACCTAGACCTGCCTATCTCTCCTGCAGACCTTCCTGATGTGAACACAGGAGTCAGGGCCCAAGGGATGGGAATCCGCTTCTCAGTGACCAGGAAAAGCTCCCAAATGTCTAGAACGCTGTTCCTTAACTGTTCTGGGGCACCTTGGGGGCCAGAGACCTGCAGAGCATTTTAAGATCCTGGGGCAGGTGCAGCGGTTGGGGGCAGGAATGCAATCTTCAGTAGTACCTGGATCCTGTCACTCTTTGAGATGGTCCTTTGAGAATGCCATATCATTGTGAAGCTGCATTCTTGGTGCTTGCTGAGATAAAAAGCTAGCTTCTTGGAAAAAGAAAAAAGAAAAAGAAAGCAATACGGAGCAGGAAATGAGGGTGAAGGGATTCAATGTGACTCCAGGGTTTGCAAGCTCACACAGTATTTGAAGGACACATGGCCCAGCACAAGCGATATGGTCACAAAGGAATTGTTTGAAAATCATGTATATTTTCAAACAACTATTCGTCTTTTAGAACATGAATATATTAAGGACTTTGGGTGGAAACTAGGTATATACTGTTAGATAAATCTTAAGGAGGTCATTTAAGCATCAGTCACAGAAAGACTTAGCAGCCAACAACCCAGGTACTGCTGATCTGGGGAAAAAATGGGCTCCAACATCTTCAAGACATCTCCCACCCCAAAGCAAAATTGGTGGCCAGAAGATGATGTTGGGAGTATCCACTCAGGATGACCGGATACAGTCTTGAACCAGTGACTGAAGGACTTACTTCATCCCCCTATCAGCTTCTGAAAGATTTATTTCATGCTCCCACCAGCTCCTTGGCCTGGGGTGCACAGTGGCCTGGTACAGTTAGTAGTTTGCTCATAGTTGGCATGCTTCTCCTGTGCACAGAGTGGGAGGTGGCACAGCTGCAAAGCACTGGGACCACCCACCACCCCTAGTGGGCAGATCTGCTAGGGACCCTGCGATCTCAGAACTCAGTAGCTGCACAGCTTCCATTCGCAAGGTCTGACTGGGACTCAGTTTTGCCTCTCTGTGGCAGAGACTCAGCAACTATCAACTCTAAACAGTCACCTTGAAGAACTGTCACAGGCTGTTTGATCATACTCTGTCTGATGGTCCTGACGTCAGGACTAGAGAAAGTACATTCAAGACAGCAGAACTGGCAGAGGCTGCGGGACAGCTAAGGCTTCGGGGGAAGGATGCAGGGGTGAGGCAGGGCTTCCAGGTGATGAACTAGGGGAGAAGACTCAGAAACAGCTTCCCCTAGTCCCAGGCTCTGGGAACTGCCTTCCTCAAGACCTGCTAGCCCACGCTCAGAGGGCAATGCTGGCCCAAGAGCAGGGTCCGGTCATTGACACTGGACACTTAATGGCTCGCTATCCAGATGAAGTTGTCAAGGTAGCAGTTGTGAAGGGCTCAGCATGGCCAGAGCCTGACATTCACAGTCACAGCGTAGTCTCTTGTCATACGCAAGACAGCTTCAACCACCTCACAAGAAAAAACCGTGCCTAGACAGATCAGACCAAGGGCAGCTCGGGCTGCCTGAGTCCATCAAAATCGCTATGTGCGAGATTCTCTCCAGCTCTACTCAATGTGTTGCCGCTCCGACGTGCTAAATCCCCAGCGTAGTAATAGAAAGAGTATTCATAGGCACTCTGGCTCCCAATAAGATGTGAGAACTTAGCTCACATTTTGGGAAGTTTATAAATAGCCTCAGCAAAAGAGCTGGGACATGCTTCTTAGTAAATACAGCTGACCCATTTTCCTCGGTCTTCACCAGGAATAAAGGACTGTTACACGCAGAGTACAGGACAATCTAAATATACACTTCCTGCTCACGGGGCCAAGACCAGAAAAAGCAGAGTCGATGCTCTGTGAGTAAGGGGGAGAAGCCAGGCAGGGGAGGGGTGGCTGCATGCATTGCCACCAAGTGGATAGAGCTGGGCTGTGATGCCTGACTTGGGTAAAGGGAGCAATGTTGGTGCTAGGCTCTGCAGGCCACCACACATATAGCCAGCCTCTCCAGGCTGAGCACCTCCTTGCCACCGATTTTATTTCATTGGCCTTTCTGAGTCTTTGTCTTTCTTGGCTCTTGGCTTTAAAGAAGCCATGGGGCTCCTCATTTTGTCACTACAGCCTTGAGAATGGCACTTGGCATGGGACAAGCACAAAGTAAATATTTATCAGATGAATGAATTTGTAGCTAAGTGGTCTGGCTTGTTACTGATTCCAGGTAAGCTTCCATTTGCTTGTCATCAACAAACCCAGGTGGCCCCTTCAATGCAGAGAGAGAGCTAGAGACCGGCCTGGAGAGAGCAGAGCATTTTCTGATGAATTTTATACTATCCTTCTGGCAAGAGCTGCAGTATTAAATAATTCACCAAACCTGGCAAATCCAGGGGATTTGGAAGGAAAACTGCCTCAGCAGTTGCATGGGAGGCAAGTGTGTGCTTGCTGCTCTGTCCCACAGCACCCAGAAGTGTGTCTGGCTCAGGCTCTACTCACAGACTGGAAGATCTGAGCAGCCAGTAGTACCTCTGGTCCCACTTTCTAACCCGCTCCTGGCCCTGACCTCAGAGATGACTGCTGTGTCGGCTGGGGCTACTGACAAATCAACCTTATTGGAAGAACAGCCAGTAACTCCCTTTTCGGGAGCTGTGTGAAGGTCAGAGAGCAAAGGTTCCTGTCTCTGCTTCCCAAGTAGATGCAGAAAAAGAAGCAGGCCAGCTAGTTTGGGCCAGATGAGGGGAAAGGGCACCTGGGCTGGGCAGTCAAGGTTTCCGAGGATCGGTCTGCCTCCCAAGGAAGGAAATGTGGGGACACAGCCTGCACGGGGCAGACATAGAAACATGGGAGGTTTTGTGCTAAAGCAGGGCACCTGAGAGATGGCAGCGGAAAGCTAGGGAAGCCTGGCTCAACAAGGAGGCAGACAGCAAGGGCTGCCAACCCCAGGCTAGGGACCGGGCACTGCAGAAGGGTCACACGCCCTACCAGGAGCCTCCAGAGCATGTCGGCCTGAGAACCAAATGATCAGCTTCTATGTAGAGGAGGCAAGGTCTGCTCACCCCTTCCTGAGGAAGAGGCTCCTGTTCCCAACACAACCACAGCATCTCTGCATCCAGCAGGAGGTTCTCTGCGAGAGTCCAAAGCTGCTTCTTTACAGAGCAAGCGCCTGCCCTTCTGGGATTTTCCGTGCTCTGGAGTCTGTTCTTTTATTGGTTATTTCTCTAACTTGACTTTAATTCATCGCCTCGGTTATGATCATAAAAGACTCTAATTGATACTTATTTGATGGAATCTACCTTATTCACGAAATTTATTACTTCATCCAAGTATGAGCAGGAACCAGAAAGTGGAGTTTGCTGCCGTCACCATGAACAAGCTGCCTACCCGAGCGAGGCACTCCAGCGGCCTCCTTCCTGGAACTCTCAGGGAATGGGGGCAGTGCTCCAAGACTCCAGTGCTCCAAATTAAAACCTAGCCTCTCAAGGGAGCCTCGGCCTTGGCCTGCTGGTTGCAAATGCAGGATGGTTTTAAAATACGTCTGCACAGCCTCCGGCATGCCTCCCGCCAAGAAGTGGTGTCTGGTTCCCTCTCTGTGAGCAGGCTGGCCTTAATGGCTCACTTGTAACTAAGAGACTAAGGCAGAAGTGACACCCGTGACTTGCAAAGCTGCTCTAGGAAAGGCCATGGTCTCTAACCATTTGGGTCCCACGTGAGAATTCACAACCCTGAAGCCACCATGCTGAGAGTCGCACAGAGAGAGGGGTGCCACTTAGCCCCTGCTGCCCCTCCCCAAATGTTCACATCTCCCCAGACTCTCAGAGGGAGGGGTTTAGAACAACTCAGTCCAGTGCTGTGGGATTACACTGGCACACCCCAGCAAAAGCTGCTGGGCTAACCCAGAACCAAAAGAACCAGGCAGTCGTAATAAATGACTGTTGTCTTGTGCTGCTCTGTCAGGAGTAATTTGTTATGAAGCTGGGAACAACTGGAATAGACAAGCCTCAAGAGCCCCGGCCAGGCCCCTTCCCTCTATTTCTCCACTTATTTTTCTGAAACAAGAGGACTGGGGACCAGGAACAAGTTCTGGCCCGTGTTTGGTTAATTGAGAAGAATTTTAAAGGGTGCGTGGGGGAGGGTGGCCTGGAAATCCCGCAGAAAGCTCAATGTGCTCCACTGAAGCATCCTTCGCCTGGAAGGCGAACCCTCCTCTGTCGCTGATGTTCAAACATGCTTTATAAGGGTATGTGACTCAGTGGGAACCGGCTTTTAGCAGCCTCATCTGATCAAACTTGGGAGTCGGACATCCTGCATCCACTCACAAATGTGTATAAAATTTGACCGCCTGTTATTCATGAAATATCTTAAAGAAGGCCAGTCTACCTGCCCCAGCCTATCAGCTCAGGTGCTTGGGACTGGTTTAAAACAATGCTAGATCTCCAAAGGGACAGAGAGGATAAGGCTCCAATAGCGAGCTGAGCAAAAAGCTGCCTCACGTCCAAAACCATGAGCCTGTTCCATCAATGCGGGGCAGTGCACTGCACAGGGAAACACAAACACACAGTAAAGAGTGCCCAGCAGATCCAGGTTCCAAAAACAGTGTTTCCAGGGCACAGAAGTTCATCAGCCAGAACGCACCGTCGGCTTCCTTTCTTAAATGGTAAAAGCACCAAAAAGGTGCGGCCCTGTGTCTCCCTGGCTTCTCTGTAGCCTGGCGTGACTTTACAACAGCTACACCCTGGGACCTGAAGCAGTGACAGCCCCAACACTGCTGGTCCAGGACCAGACATAAAAGAAAGTCACCTCCCTGAAAGAAAGTCAGCAGACGGGGCAAGTGCCTGTGTCCACAGGACAGCATGATGGGGTGCTTGCATCCCCTCTGCTTTTCATGACATTGCCTCCCCATTTCTGTGGCCAACTGTGGGGAGGTAGAGATGTTATGTGTGCTGCCTACAGGCCTGAGCCGGAGGAGGCAGTTCTAGCTTCCTTGGGTGAGGCATGAGCAGGCTGGGCCAGTGCTGACGGTTTCCTGATGGTCGGTGGATAAACAACATTTTGAAGCCACAGTATTTCTCAAGCACAAATAGTACAGAGAAGCTGAGACATTTATATGCAATTGGGAGACATTTATCCTATGACAACATTCTATTCCAATGACTTTTCTATTACCATCCATGATTAATGATGTAAATTCTGTCACTTGGGATGATGGATGCAGGGCAGCTAAGGGACCTTTGCATAGATTGCCCAAACTCTGACTTCCCATTGGCTCCCAGGACAAATGTGGTCTGTGCTTCAAAAAAATATTCTTCTTCTTCAGTCTTCTCCCGAAGCAGCTGGCTCAGGACTGGGGGAAATGTTACTCCTCTCATACATTTGCCTGCTCAGCATCAGGGCTGCTGATGTAATCCATTTAGGAATAGTTACCTAACTCTTCCCAAACAGGAGCTGGGGAGGCTGTCCTAAGCACTACCTCAGAAGTTTAGAACACTCATCAGGGCCTCCTAGTACTGGGCACAACTCAGCCTGTCAGATCTCAAGGAAGTCAGTGCCTCTGCCCTTGTCATGTGGGTCCTTGTTACCCTAAGTGTCTTCCCATGACCTGACCACCGAAGAGCCCATATGGGTACTGACGGTCTCCCTGGTACTGCTCTGTGGTTCTGCCTCTGCTCTTCCTTAAGTCCTGTGCCTTTATGGGCTCCTACTGGGGTGGGGTGGGGAGGCTCCAGCTGAAATTACTTCCTGGCTCTGGGGCCCAAGGATAGGGCAGGTGACCTCCTGCACAGCTAGCCAGGTTGAAGACTGAGGGGCTATCCTTGACATGGTTCCTGGCCTCATCCTCAGTGATGGACGATTAAGTCCTCAAGGTTCCTTTTCTTAACACCTGACCCTGTCTTTCCTCCAGATCCACACTCCTGGCCACTGTCATCTGGATTGAGAAGAACAAGTCACAGCCTCTCAGTTCTCCTGGCTCAGAGCTTGTTGACCTGGCCCTCCCCTCTGAGCCAGATGCCACCAGCTGTACTTGCCTCACCTGGACATTCCATTCTCAGGCTGGGCATTGCCAGCACTCATCACCCCCTTCACTACCTCCCCAGTTTTCCTGTATGTGCTCTTATGATGTTACATCATTATAGAGCTACTTATACTCCCTGCCTGGGACAATCTTCCTGTCCCAGTGCCCTTCATCTGGCCAATTCTGTTCAGAGAAGTCGTCCCTAAGCAAGCTGCAGAGCTTCTCCCCTCCCCCAGAGAGTGAGCTCAGTGTCCTCACTGGTCTTGAGAGCACTTTCCAGAGCTCGCACATTTGGCACAGCGCCTGCACAGCTTGAGGTCCCAGTACACATTTTCATGGGTAGAAAACAGAAAAGCTACTGAAGGTCGGGTAGTTTCCCCTTGATTCCCATAAAGCAATCTCTTGAGGCCCAGAACTATGGCCAGTCTGTACTCCCAAGGGTCTCTTGCGGAGGTTGGGAGTGGGGATGGAGGGGGGCTGTCAGAATATGCCAAGGCACAAACCAGGAAGGAAGGAAATCCCAGTAGAAGAGGAAAAAAAGTAGAAGACCAGCGGGACACTCAGGCCTGTAAATCAAGCTGTCCTAAATGCCAGGCGGAGAGCTGCTTGGTCTCCTGCTGAGGAAGGCAGCAGTAACTCAGAGTGGGCGGGGCAGGCCTTACAGGAACTCAGGGCTGCGCCTGGATCCGGATTCCTGGCACTCCTAACTCAATTTGGCCATCTCTCTCCACGTCCTTTCTTGGAAAACAGATGAGCTTTCTACTCTGAGATGCCTTGGCTGTGCCAACAGGTGGAAAAGCCCAAATGCAGTCCAGCTGGGGTGAGACCAGGATGTCTTCATGGTGCTGGGGATCCCTGCCTGGCATCAGGAAAGAACAGAGGAGAACTCCTAAAACCTCACATGTGCTGGCTCTCCCTTCCACTCCTCTCCCCTCCCCAAGGAGCCTTCAGGGTTCTGGAGTCCGGGAACAAGAAGGCAGGGCTAGCACTCAGGGAAGGGGAGCAGTCCTCAACACCCAACACGATGGAACCACCACAAGCAACCAGGCACACCCAAAGCTAGCAGGAAGAGTAACCTGGAAATTAGCCGACAGCAGGGTGTGTGTGTGTGTCTTTATGGGCTCCTCTGCTCTTCTTGTTTGGCAGGTAGGTTTGTTTTTAAAAATAGAGTCCCACATAATCTAGGCTAGCCACAAACTCACTATGAAGCCAACTGGACTTCTGATTGTCCTGCCTCCACCTCCCGAGTGCTGGGTTGCAGGCATTGTTAGCACACCTGGTTTGCCCGGTTTTATGCAGCATGAGGATGGAACTCAGAGCTTCAAGCATGCTAGACTAGCACTCTACCAGCTGAGCTTCGTTCCTAGGTCCACTGCGATCCCGTGTCACCAGCCCAATGACTGACTCCACCTTCCTCCTCATGTGAGTACCCTGCTGTTCTGGCCCTGCCCCCTAGGTCTAGGAACTCTGGCTTTCTAAGGACAGTGTAGACTTGGTTCAGAAGGCCTGCATGGACTCCCTGGTCATCAAAGCTCTTGCCCAAAGCCTGGGCTTCACCTATAAAGCAGAGAGAGAGAAAATGGTCATGCCTGGCTGCTAAATTCCTAAGTTGGGACAGTACAGGTCAGGAGAGGGGAATTATAAAACACAGAACTTCATAGCACTTAAAAATAACTGCATCTCGGGGCTGGAGAGATAGCTTGGCAGTTAAGAGCACTGACTGCTCTTCCAGAGGTCTTGAGTTCAATTCCCAGCAACCATACAGTAGCTCACAACCATCCATATTAGGATCTATTACCCTCTTCTGTCATGCAGGCAGACATGCAAATAGAGCAGTCGTATGTATAAATAAGTAAATCTTTAAAAAATAAGAAAAAAGAACTAGGGGCTGGAGAGATGGCTTAGCAGCTAAGAGCATTAGCTGCTCTTGTAGAGTTCAGTTCCCAGCACCCATTCACACCATTTGTAAATCAAATCCCAGAGGATCTGATGGCCTTTCCTGACCTCTCAGGGTACTGGGCATGTAGGTGATGCACAGACAAGCAGGCAGACAAAAACCCCAAACACACTAAAAAAGGAAAAAACTTTCCTAAGGGTGGCTCTTACATTCTTACAACTTACAAAGGAAGTGAAGAAAAAAAAACAAATCTAATTTTTAAAAACTTCATAAATGTCCTTTTTAAAAATGAAAACTGCTTAAAGGAACCTCCTCTGCCTGACAAAGCAGGGGAACCCAGCCTCTGACTTGAAAGCTTCCATTAAAGCGGCTTTTCCCTTTTCAGAAAATAATGAATTAAAAAAATAAATCAGAAGTCTTAATTAAGCCTGAGGCCAGTGAGAGGCAGGCGGGGCAAAGCTTCCCAATGAGCTGCAGAGCCAAACAGGGCTGCGGCTCCTATCTCTGCCTCTTCTTGAAGCAGCTGCGGCCAAGAGCCTGCCTGTGCTTCACTGAATTAGAATCAGCCAGGCTGCTCTTTGCAGGCAGGTACAGTATGTCTTCATTGGGGCTACAGTACGCACATGAATTAAGATAAAAAGCAGGTGAGATGGAGAAAAGAATGTGTTTCTGGGGAGGAGAGAGAGTGGCAGAGCGATGCCCCATAGGGAGCCAGCTCCAGGGCCTCTCCACAGCTCCTCGCTAATGTGAGGCCTCCATCTCCTCTGACCTTCAACCCTGGTTGGCCTGGGCTCAGAGAAAGAACATGCCTGTGTCTCAGCCACATGCAAGAAGTCTCCACATCCCTGAGTATCTGTCTGCCCTAGAGAAGGCTTTGCCAATGCAGATGGTGCCCCATACTGCCTCCTACACGGCAGAGGCCACTGTGAAGGCCACAACATGGCCACTAGCCAAAGCAATCTGTAGTTACATGTGTGTGTGATGTGCTTGGTCTTGAGAGCATATTCACATGTGACAACCCTGGGCAGTACTCAAGCACCAGAGAACAGCAATAGTCAGAGACTGGCCTTACATTTTTGAAAGCTACACTCATGTGGACGAAGTTGCTATCATATGGATCCCATAGATAACTAGTCACCATGCCCAGTGTCTCAAAGGCCCTGGGATGCTGTGAGGAGCGATGTGTTTTCATGCAGCTTGCAGCTGCCATCGGGGCATTAACACACTCGCCTCTCTGCAAATCTGCTCCAGGCCAAAAGGACAACTTCTTTGCCTCCATTTTCACTGCATCTTCCCAATGGAAGCCCCCAGCTCAAATGTACCAAACTATCTAAAGACCAAAGTCCACACTACCTCTACAAAACCTCTGGTGGTCCTCTCTGCCCCAGCTCCTTCCTCTGGACTTCCCTCAGCACTTCCAGAGCCTGGCATGGCATGGCTGGAGAAGTCAAATGAAAATGTCCACTCACAAAGTGACAGGCATGTCACCCTAACCCTGTCCTAAGAACAGGACAGCATGGACATTACTCATGGGACAGCACTGGACCCCTAAGGGGGCCTCCAGCCACTCTGAGCCTGAGAGTGGTTTAGGGCACTCAAGGAGGCTGGGAGCTGACCGAGGTGCTGACTCCCTGGACGGATCTGGGTGCACCGCACTGCACTCCCCAGTAGTCCCCAAGTAGTGCTCTGCAGCTCAGTTGGGTCAAAGCACATATCGAGCCAAAACAAGCAGGTGGAAGCCTAGTTCGACCTCCCCAGCTATCGAGGCATGACTTCTGGGCTAACCACAGGCTGTCAGACAATGGCCAGGCCTCGTTCTGATCCCAGGGGAAAATCCAGTCCCACACACAGATCAGGATAGACAGCATTGCCTTCCTCTCAGAGGAAGGGGAACTGAAGCACAGAGATGTCAATCAGTGAAAGCCACAGGCAAGGATGGGAGTCTGGGGTCCTGGAGCCTGCGGTGTGTCTAGACTCTAGAGGTCCAGGTGTGGGGGCTGGGTTCACCCTCCACCTCCGTGGCATACCGACTGATGCTTTTGAGCAGCTTGATAATTTGCATTTGGCAACTGTCCAGTTGGGGAGAAGCTCTGCCCCTTTGTTGGGGCGGCATTTTAGATGGCAATTCTTAGAGACCTGTTTTTGGGCTGGCACCTACCAGTCCCCTTAGGCCCCACTCCCAGCAGAAGGCTTTGCTTCAGTTTGTGGGTATCTTCTGTCACAGCTGCCCAGGGCCGAGCTCAGGCCAGGAGCCAGGCACATTGACAGTCTCTGTGTCTGTCACTGAGCCCTACGGCTGGCACCCAAAGAAGTGATGCTGTGGCCAGCTACAGGGATGGAAGCTGAGGTCCAGACTGTGATGCTGCTCAAAAACGCCAGGTTATCTGGAAAATGCTAAGAAATGTTAGTGTCTGGAGCTCTTGATGTGAAGACAGAATAAAACTGAGAGAACAGAATGACCCTGGGACACTGACAGGAAGAGAGGGGAAATGTTAATATTTCATTAGTGTCCCATTAACAACACAACAGACATCTTCACACTTGATGACTTCTTGGGAATAATGTCTCATTCTGAAAGAAAGGGAGGATGCCACTACTGCTCACCTCACTGGCCTGCTAAGTACCCTGAAGCAGCCAGTCAGGATTTGACCTTCAGGGTTATGACTTCTCAAGGCAATGAGCTCCAGCAGGCATGGGTTTCCAGGGAGGGGACTAGGAACCCTGCTCCTCTGGGGTACTGAGTTAGAGAAGAACAAAGGCCTTTTTCAGGCTTCTTAAGCTGAGCTCGCCCTCCAGGCATGTGGCAGTAGAGCACCAGCAAATTGGGGACCCTAAAATTTGATCACTGAGATCAACCTCCATCGCCACCCGCCAAGAGTCTGAAGGGAAGTCTAGGGCAGAGAAACCAGGATGCAGAAGACACAGGGAGCATCCTTAGCTACAACTTGTGTAGAGCACTGTCACATTCATTTGCTCAGCAAATATTGATTGTGCACACAGAGGGCAGGGCAGGGATGTGCTTGCCAGACACACAGCAGGCAGCCTGCAGACCTTTAACAAGGACACCTAAGGCAGCTGACTTAAGGTGTTAATCTGTGCTTCACTGCAGCCCTGCGGTAGTTAGGGAGGTAGCTAGCAACATTCCCATTTTTCAGATGAGCTCAGCAAGCATGGTGGCCATGGGACTTCTTCTCCTATGCCCTAAGGGTCTGGTGCAAGGTCAGCTGAGGCCATGGGACTGCAGTACCCAGACTACTCCACCTGTCTTGAGAGATAACTCACAAAGACAGCCTAAGGCACATACAGACTCCTGACTATTATCAGCAGGTGAAAGAGCTGGTTCCTCTTCAGAGGCAACAACAGGCAGTGCCTCTCAGGCTCCAATGGCCTCTTCATAGGAGTGGCTTCCTGGGCCTCCAAAGTCCTCCCAGCATGGCCTGAGAGCCAGCCTGCAGTTTATCCATACTACCTCACTTCTAAGACTCTGTCCAAGGAGCAGAGGGCACCAGCCCTCCAGGGACAACCTCCCCAACTCCCCCTAACTTGGTCAATTAATTTAAAACCCAGGAAGCTGGCCAGGAATGGTAGGCACAGGGGATGTCTGAGAGGGTGTAATTAATGCAGCTGCTCCAACTGGAAGGTAACACCTTGTCTCCTCATTAGCAGATGTACTGCAATTCAGGATGACAACCTAGAGGACAGCAGTGGGGACATGCACTCCGCTGTAGGCCCACACCTCATCTGCCACTTCAGTTTCCTCACTGTTGAGCAGTTATGAGCAAAGTACCTCCCAGTAGAAGGTTCTGAGGGGGTGAAGCCTAGTGATGTGGTTCTAGGGTGTAGGAGCCCGGTCCAGACACCAGACACCTGCATAGAGACCTGTCAGGTGACAGGAGCACATGCCTCAGTCTTTAAAGTAGTTCCTTGTTAAATATTCAACATGGCTTCCTGACCCTGCTGACCATGTTCTATAAACAGATATGGTACAAGATGGGCTTCAAGGACACAGTGGCCTCCCTCAACAGTGAAATACTGGGATTCAAGGTGCAGAGGACAACTCCCCAGTAGTTCAAGAGCAAGTAAAGTTGTTGGTGTTTTTCACTCTGTAAAGAAGACCAGCGTTCCCCTATCAAAAACAAGAACAAAGGAAAACCCCTCAGTTGGCCTTGGTTTAGGAGCCTTGGAGGCAGAAGTATCCATGTAGCAACTTAACCCCACAAAGTTTCCCTCCAGCCTTGCTAAAGTGAGCCTCCTAGAGGTCCTGGGCCTCCTGGGTGATTGCATTCCACAGAAGGTAAGAGGAGCCAGGGCATAAGCAGGGAAAAAAACAGAGTAACTTCACATGGCTTTTCCTGGGGAGAGAGGGCGCCAAGCCTCAAGGATCCTGCTCAAATCCAGGTAGGTTTACTCCAGGAGCTTGAAGAGCATCTCCACCATGGGAAACTCTCCTGGACAATGTTCAGGCTGTGCCATACACCAAGAAGTCCCAGCCAGTCTGTTGTTGACCTCTTAAACCATGGGACAGGCAGTGTGAAGCTCTCCTGGGCTTCATGGCCCTCCCCCAGCCCCATGAGGTATGTTAATGGGCTGGATTGGAAGGGCTGTGCTGGCTTAGCACAGCTGCTAACAGCACTAGCTCTCAGGTGAAGGCTTTTCTCTTCAACCAGCCACGTACATACAGACAGCCCGGAGCAGCAACGGGCTCATCTGGATTGTGAACTCCAATTATGGCCTAGCAGAAGGTAGACTAACAAGGAGCCCATCGGATCGCTGTGAAGCCACCAGAGCCCAGCAGCTAGCACCACCTCAGCTCCAGGAGGGCAGTGAGGGCTTTGTTTGACCCCAAACCAGCAAAGGCTGGAAGGCTCAGCTTTGAGAACTGTCAGGCCAGCTGAGCTCCAGGAACAGGAAGCAGAGCAGTGTGGGCTGCTCAAGTCGGTACAGGCTGACCGGAGGGAGCAAAGATGCTTTAGGTCAATGTTCTAGGAAGAGGCCATCCATCAACCATCCCCACCCCTTCTAAAAGCTGAACCCGAAACAAAACCAGATGAGACCTGGAAAGTTCATGCAGGGAATTTTACAAAAGCCTTCCTCACAGAGATATTGCTAGGCCCAAGGCTATGGATGAGCATGCCAGAGCCTCCCTCCTTATACTAGGGCCATGTCCTGTGCCTCCTGTTCCCAAGGGCTCCAGTTAGAGTCACACTGCAAACTGGCAGGCAGGTTTAAGGCTCTGGCTCAGTGGTCGAATGGGCAAGGCCTTAAGTTTGTGAGCCTGCCTGGAAAACAAGGAAAAAAGGAAACAAGGAAGGCCACAGCCACAGCAGCTCCTTGGAGCTTCCAGTCCAAGAGGGGCTGCTCCACATCCTGCCAGTGGAACTCTGCCCTGAGCTGGATCTATCTGCCTGGGTCTTCTCCAGTGCCCCTCAGGGTACAGACCCCAAGCACCAGAGAACTGAACCCCTGCTGGAGAACCCCCAGGCCCACCAGCCCAAGGTGGAATTTCCCAGATTACAATCATTTCCAGCGCCAGTCCCAGGACCTGGCAGCTAAAGTGCTTCAGGGATGGCTTTACCTAGACACTGCAGAGGCTTTGTTTCCAAGTGCAGCTGGGAAAGAAGACAAATTAGCTTTTCATGAATATTGAATTCAAATATAACCTAACCAAACACTACAGAGGATAGGCCACTTTGTTTGCCCTTTCATCTAAACTATCAGAAGCCCCTAAGCCTGTCCAGCCCACACCAACCGCTTCAGATGACTACAGCAGTCTTCTTTCAGAGGCCAGGAAACCCTTGTTTTTCCTGAGAAGAGCCTGAAAGTGATATTTCATCATACCTGCCTCCACTGCAAAGAAAGGATTAGGATGTGAGATGGCCAGCGTGTTTGTGTTATTGTTGTACTTCACTATATTACTTGTGAGCTTGATGGCATTCGTTAAATTTGAATAAATTGACTGTGCAGTTCCAGCAATGGGTCCTCGATGCTCATGAGATGCTGAAGACATCGGAATCTGGCCCAATTAATACGGTACTCACCTGGCAACAGGAACTACCAGTCAAAGAGTGCACATCCAAGCCCAAGCAACTGCCGCAGAGCAGCAGAGGGGACAGCAAAACATCCAGACTCCCAACTACCTGAACCTTGCTCTACTCTGGAGCTCATGCCCCACCTGGAAGCGCTGTCCAAGGTAAACCGGAGTTGTCCTCCTTCCCAACTCTCCACCCCAAGAATACAGAATGATGGAGGACTGTACTTTATCAAACCAGAACCCTGTGACATGAAACCCTCTTCTGGGGAAAGCAAGCTCATTGTCTGAACAGAAGACAGACCTTCTGTTGCCAGGTGGTGGTAGTGCACGCCTTTAATCCCAGCACAGGGGAGGCAGAGGCAGGCGGATCTCTGTGAGTTCAAGTCCAGCCTGCTCTACAGAGTGACTCCAGAGACAGCCAGAGCTACACAGAGAGACCCTGTTTCACCTTGAGCACCACTAGGCACTAGCAGGGTGACAGCGCAGAAGCTACCTCTGGCTGCTGCTCAGGATCCCTATAGGGAGAAGGTCCAACTGCCAGAAGTGCCTCCAAGAAAATTAGGAAGGCAGAGAAGGGTAAGGGTGTGTTCAGAAAAGAAGATGGGAACGCAGGAGGTCAAGATGAGCTGGGGTAAGGGTCTCTGAAAGAAGGAACGGGCATCAAGATGACAATTTCTCAGGTATCTGAGGGAAAGCAAGGAGCCATTATGGCCCAGGAAGCAAGGAAAAGGAAAAAGACATGAAGGAGGAGAGACCACAAGCCTGACTAGGGTCCCAGAAAGACACAGGAGGCTCAAGGACCATGCTTGCTCCCAGGAAGGGCTGCTAAGGCCTGGCTGGTGGTCCTTGGATTACGTCTGTAGTTCTGGTGTGTCTGAGGGCACTCTTCCCTGGCCAATGGGGGAGGGGAGAAATGCTCTTACTCCCCAGGTGGGCTAGCCCAAGACCTGCTTCTCACCTCATAAAGACCACATATCTCACCAGAAAGGGACAATCAGTCCAGGGGACAACAAACTCACTGTCAGCGGCTCTGGCTCACTATAGGTCACAGTGATGCATGTGGTCTGGCCATGCCCAGAGCTCCATAGCTGCCTGCATTTTAAGCTAACCCACAGCACACCCCACTTGAAAGCATGCCTGCACCAAACTGCAGCGACTCATCCTCGCCCTTCCCAGGAATGTGGGAGGCTGTGGGGCAGCAGAGGGGCACTGGGGAGGGCAGCTGCTGAGGCTGCAATTTCATCTGTCCTGTCTCCGTACAGTAGAGTTCCCTGAGGTCAGGGACCGCATCCCACCATTCATCCCAGAGCCCGGATGTCTGGCGACTCAGCAGATAGCAAGTATTGACACTGCTGCCTGACTCCAGGATGCCCTATAACTCTCGCTGTTTCCCCAACTCAAGGACATGGTGGAAACCACACACCAGATTTTAAAAAGCAAACAGATTGAAAAAAATTAGAACAGACAAAACACAGGTGTTTGCAGGCAGAGTCTTGAGCCGTGGCTACCTGGAAGGTGGCCAGTTTCCTTTTCATACCCTGGGGTCCTTCAAGAGAAAGGCAGTGGCTGTCACAGAGTGCGCAGCAGCTTGTGCCTCTCTGGCCGGCCAGCACCACTCCTCCTCTGCTGCCACGGGGCTCAGGCAGCAAGCTTTTAAACTTAGCTGAGATGCATATTTTGATTTACTCAAGAAACTCAAACTGGCCCCAGGCAAATAATAACTGCATGAGAATATTTCATTTAGCACCTTCCTCTCTCACTCCCTTCAGGGAGAAGACTGCTGCACTCAAAAGTGAGGGGGAGGGAAAATTAAATAAAAAACACATTGAAGTAACAGCCACAGAGAAGGGAAAGGAGGCATGCATTTCAGAGCCAACTTCCAAACTCACACTGCTCTGATCTGCCTCTGAAACCATCTCACTGTGCCTTCTGCTGCGTAAACAGTAAGTATTAAAGGCATCAATTAAGAGTGCCCAGCTCCAGGGCTCCCATGGCCAAGGTCCCTGGCATGTCTCACACCACCCTCACTTGCTATGGCAGTGGAGCAGAACCATCTAAAACACCACCTTTTCTCTGGATATTTAAGGTTGGAGGAAGGGCTGCTGCTAACCGCCCAACCAGAGGACTAAGACACAAATCACCTCTGCCCCTCCATATTACGTTATTCCTTTTCACTGAGGTCTATGCACTCTCCTGTTGACTGACAGCCGGGCTGCTTTTGGATCTGGAGAGATGTTAAGGACCTTAGAAAACATTCATAAAAACAATCGCACAAACATAGCATCTCGTTCTCTTAGGTAAGTACTTGAAGAGGGACTGCTGGCCATATAATAAACACTAGATTATTAGATTTTCTTTTCTTTTCTTTTTTTGTTTGTTTTTCAAGACAGGGTTTCTCTGTAGCTTTGGAGCCTGTCCTGGAACTAGCTCTTGTAGACCAGGCTGGTCTCGAACTCACAGAGATCTGCCTGCCTCTGCCTCCCAAGTGCTGGGATTAAAGGCGTGCGCCACCACCGCTCGGCTAGATTTTCTTAATGTATAGATTTACTTTTAAAAACAAAACCAAACTGGGCTTGAATTCAAGGTGCTGTGGCCCTGTGCATTCATTCCCACAAGGTGAGTTTCAGGTGCTCTCAATCTTCACCAGCCACTGTCAGTTTTCCTACTTTTTTGTTTTGAAGACAGTGTGAACTGGTATCGCATCATTGTGGTATTTAATTCTCCTAGGTGATCAATTTTGGTGAAAATCATTTATCTGCTCTCTGTGTATCTTTAAATGTCTGTTTCAGTCTCTTGCCTATTCTCACATTGGGTCTTCATATTATGGAGACCTACAAAATCTTTGGGCATCACACATGCTATCCTGTGAACCATGTTCTCTGCTCAGCCTCCTCCAGGCTGTGGCCTGGATTTCCGGGGTCCCGTCTAACATTCACTTTTTACAGATTGTACCAGATGAAGAAGCTTCTTCCTAACCCATCACACAAACTTTTGCTTTGTCTCTATAACATAAACTTATGTCTACAGCCCAGCTGGAGTAACATGCAGAATCTAGGGTGAAGACCAGGCTTCTTTCTTTTTGTGCACGTGGATGTCCAGGTGTATGTCTAGTGTATTAGAGGCTCCCTCAATTGAACTGCCTTTGCACCTCTGTCAAAGATCAATTGACAGGTCTATTCCTGGACTCTCAATTTTGTCCCATTGATCTCTGTCTACCATTCTGCAATATCACTGTCTTGATTGCTAGTGCTGCTTACAAGTCTGAAAACCAGGCAAATGTGATCTTCTAGCTTTATTTTAAAAACTAACTTGGTTCTCCTAGGTCCTCTGAGTTTCCATATAAAGCTCACAATCAGCCATCTAAATTTGTAGAGGATGGCACTGAATTCACAGAGAATGCAAGAAAGACACTTGCTACGGCAGCATCAAAGCACCTGACATACTGTCTTCTTTTGACTCACACATCAAAGTTCTCTCTGAGGTAGTATCCAGTGCAGAGGTCAGGGTCACACACATTTTCTTTAAAGTATGGGATGCTACTATAAGCAAGACTAGTTTCAAATCTTCATCTCAGTTGACATATACCCTGTTAAAATAAAATATTCAATAGGTGATTTTTTTGCTTTGTTTGGATAAACTGCATAGTTTTTCATAATTATGGTTTTTGCAAATAAAGGTTAAATTTTGGGGGGGCTGAAGAGATGGCTCAGTGGTTAAGAGCACTTACTGTTCTTCCAGAGGACCTGGGTTCAATTCCCAGCACCCACATGGCAGCTCACAACTGTCTGTAATCCTAGGATCCAACACTCATGGCAAAACACCAATATACATAAAATACAATTATAAATATTTTTTTAAAAAAGGTTAAATTTTGGAGCTATAAACTCTGAAACTCCAAACAATAGGTTGTTTTCAAAAATTAGAATGTATACAGGAAAAAAAAAAGCTCACTCTAATTGCCCAAATTGACAAGATGGAGATTTCCGAGCTCCCACTGTCATCTGTTAGATGCACTCTCTGTGGAGCTGATGGGAACCTGTTATGCCACACAGTTAAGCAGTTGGCCAGAGGCACAGTGTGTGGTCGACAGCCAGCAACAGAGGTCTCTCCAGCTCAATATACAGGCATTACTCTGCATATACAGTAACAGGATCTCAGTCTAGTCAACAGGCTTAGGGGCTCATACCTGACTGACTGCAGATAGCTCTCCATTCAAAGATTTCAAAGAGGGAGCTGTTAACAGCATTTTCCCCACCAACACAGACCCACATAAAAGGTCTCAATTACAGACAACTGAATAACCAACTAACAAACGCACAGCAGTGTTTGAAATTGGGGGAAAAAAAAGGGTTGTTTTTCAGCAAGAGGCCACACTAAATTGACCAAGTCTTTGGCGCAATGACTGACAGACATGGAGAAACAAGAAGACAGATCATCAGATAAAACAGGTTGAAAATGTATTCTGCCATAAGGATTGTTTTTTTGTCCATCTTACACGATTTGACTATGGTCCTCAGTTGCATTTATAGTAGTATCTGCAAGGACTTGTTCAAGGTTAGTTACAGCCTCCATTGTGGAAACCGTCACTATTTACCATGCTCATGCTTTCACCTGGTGCCTTAGAAGCTGGCTTCTTCACTATGAGGTAGTGGAGCTGTATCTCAAGTGCACATCTTACATGTATATAATTTTTAACAGTGGAGTAAGTCTCGAGCACTCCACTGTCATTCGATCAAACTCGAAGCAAGTGATTGCTGAGTTCCCAATTATGCTCAGCCTTAAATCACTGTTTGCACTGATTGCAGACCCAAACCTGCAGGGAGTTGTGCAAAAGCATGTATTTGGCAAGCTTTCAAACCACGGCAACAAAACATGTGCTGAGGAAAATGATTCAAAACATTAAGAAAGCAGTCATTTATTTTAGAAGGCCTGTTCACGTGAGACAATAAGCTGCTTCCCAGAAAAGGTTCCATCCATCAGGAAACCCCAGAGCCCAGGATACACTGGCTGGAGTGTGCCTCAGCTATCATGGGGCCTTGGTGAATATTTACCATCCACATGCAACCAACATGGATGAGCAGGCTCGGGTACATGCCCATGATGGTGCACAGCCACCATGGGCAGCAAAGCTCCCCACTTGGGAGCCATATCCAAGGTCAGATGGCCTCATGGAGCCTAGAGACATACCTGAGTTCCCATATAAACCTGTGGACTCAGCGAAAGAGGACAGTTGGGATGCCTTGGTACTGGGTTGACATCATCCATTTCTATGTTAAAAAGTACACTGATCAAGACAGGCTATGATTCACATTAACCAGGGGTCTCCTGGGAGGTCTACATGACAACAGGCCATAGATACATCTAGAAATCAGGTTATTAAGCAAGCCAAGCTAAGCCTGTGAAAATGAAGGTTGGACTCCACTGAGGCATAGCTGGGAAAAGTCCTTCTCAGTACCTTTCCTAAACAGCCCCCAGGAAGCCAACTGTACCACCTTCAGAGGTCAACTACATGCCAATCTATGCCAATCCTACCACCCACCACCCCCTGTGAACTTCAACCTGTCTGCCTGCGTGGTGGACAACCAGTAAACCAGACAAATGGTAGCAGACAGACCCTGGTAAAGAGCATGGTGATTCGCTCTCTTAATCAGGGCACACAAGAAGTTTAACAAATATTTAATCTCCTCAAACCATTTTAGAAAACAAGCCTTTGGATCTGCTCTCCTAAGGTTACAATGTCAAGAGGTGCAGGAGTTTTTAAGACACCTCTAAACATGTCACTTCAAAGAGGAGAGGAATTACAGGCTTGTAGTCATCCAGAAATCCCTGCAAGTGCCTTAGCCATGAAAAGAAAGGTTAGAAGAGCCTGGGTCTTGTGTGCGTAGGAAGCTCTCCTGACTCTTCTGAGATTGGGAAGAGAGACTAATGGCCCACACTCAAGGTCCATCAAATACAACCTGCAAGTCATTTCCTCAGAACTCATCAGAAGACTTAGAAGTGATGACTTTCAAGTATTTCAATTATAACTACTGTTGGTCAAACAGTATCCAAATTTACTATACACACCAGATTCTAATGATGTATGCAGGAAAGTCAAGTAACCTCTCAGTCCCAGGACCACTGACACCAGCAGTCAGTGCATACAGGAATATGGTTACAGCATTCTTGTAAACTAAAGCTACCTTACTAACTTCAACCACCAACAGCCAGAGGTCCATTCCAAAGTGACAGGATGGAGGCACGTAGTGAGAGCTTTCCTGGTAAGAGGAGGTTCACTAGGAACTAGGATACCAGAGACCAACAGAGCCTACTTCTCCTCCCCATCCCTTGCTGATCTTAATCACATCCACCCACTGCTGTGGGAAACAACCTGCTGCTGCTCTTACATAGACTCTGCCAACAGTGGTCAACAGCCTCATCTAGTCCCTCTGCTGACAAACAGCACCATGGTGGTTAAGGACCAGGCCAGTGGCTTGGTTCCCACCTTGTTCATTCCAAGTTCAACCTGGTTCCCAGTTGGATAGTTACACAACCAGGCAGTTAGGGCACTTGTATTTCCACAGCATTAGGTTCCAGTCATATAGGAGGGACTCTTGGTAAACCAATCTAATAAACAGATACTGCGAAGTCCTTCTGTATATGTTGCTTTTATTGGTTA
>JAQHUG010000137.1:5195165-5297427 GCA_028555095.1 Dicrostonyx torquatus
ATGTATAATTAAGAAATACAGGTTAATAGAAAGTCATCTATAATAGCCAAGCTTGTAGTCATGTTAGGGTTTCTAGGTGTACAGAGATATACGTCACATGGATAGGTATTCTTCAAATCTTTCAAAGACTACAGAACGTGGCCTTTAAAATGTTTTAAAGAACTTAGGACTAGCCGGGCGGTGGTGGCGCACGCTTTTAATCCCAGTACTCGGGAGGCAGAGGCAGGCGGATCTCTGTGAGTTCAAGACCAGCCTGGTCTACACAAGAGCTAGTTCCAGCGCAGGCTTCAAAGCCACAGAGAAACCCTGTCTCAAAAAACCAAAAAACAACAACAACAAAAAAAAGAACTTAAGACTTTTCATGACAGTGAGACACATCTGCTCCTGGTAGCACCAATCTATTTCAAGAGGAAGATGGGCATCAAAAAGGTTCCTTATGGAGTTTGCTAACCATTTGTGCAAGAAACTGCTCTTGCCTGGACTACTTGATATTCAGGACCCAAAGAAATATGACTATTGAACTTCCCTAGAGGTGAGATAGTCCTTTGGGGTTCCTGTTTCATAAAACTCTGCCAGACATTCTGCAGGACACAGAAGAGATTAACAAACTGCCAATATAGGTGGAACTGTCTTTGAAATTTCCTGCTTCATGGAAAAGTCTGCTGGATACTATGGGCCAATAGGCTAAAGATGGGTGCCCGCAACATTACAGAAGAACTTTGGGTGACTGTCCAGGCAGTGAGATGTCTCTGTCAATTCTAGAGTTTTGAAAGTTGCTTAGAAGGCACTTCCTGTTTACTTAGGTAATATTATATCCTCCTGGAGTCTTTAATGGTATTGGAAAAGCTATAGTTTTCCTTAGTTATGATAAAAGAAAGACATAAATATTGTAACTATAATTCTTGCTTGATATCTGTTTTATTATATGTAATTTTACTATATTAAAGTTAAAACCTTTTTAAATTAAACAGAAAGGGGGAAATGATGTGGGAAGTCCTTCTGTATATGTGTTACTTTTATTGGTTAATAAAGCTGCTTTCGGCCAATGGTGTAACTGAGTAAAGCCAGGTAAGAAATCCAAACAGAGATGTAGAGAAAGAATAGGTGGAGTCAGGAAGAAGCCATGTGGTTCTGCCAGAGACAGATGCCAAATGAAACCTTGCCTGCCAGTAAATCACAGCTACATAGCGATACATAGAACAATAGAAATGGGTTAATTTGAGATATAAGAGCTAGCTAGCAATACACTTAAGTGACTGACTAAGAAGTGATTTAAATAATATAGTTTCTGTGTGATTTATTTCAAGTCTGAGCAGCCTCCACCAACAATCAGGCAGTTAAGGCAGCTGTACTTCCACAGCATTAGGCTCCAAAGAGGAGAGACTCTTGATAAGTCAATCTAATAAACTGATACTCCATCAAAAGCAACTCAAGTCCTCCTGCTCCATGGTTTAATCCCAGAATCTTAATTTAAAAAAAAAGTCCATATCACTATAAATTAACTGTTTCCAGTTGTACAACCCAAACATTGCAAAACAGGTAGCAGCAAAGTCAGAAAATGGAGTTGTACAAGAGAGCTTTTACTCAGCAGGCAAGTCTCCTGAGTTCAACAGTTTGGAGAGGCAGGGTATATCTAAGACTCTGAGTTGGAAATGTAATTCTTTTCTTCCCTAAGAAAGTTTTGTGCAAAAGGTCCAACCAGCTACAAGAACATCCTCACTTTTCTAAGTATCAACAGCTGTCCATATTTTCTACCCAGATCTGGTAGTGTGGTTGTTTGAATGTAATTGGCCCCAATAAGCTCATAGAGAGTGGCATTATTAGGCAGTGTAGCTTTGTTATAGTAGGCATGGCCTTGCTGGAGTGTCACTGTGAGAGTGTGGTTTTGAGGTCTCATATGTGCCCAAGTCATGCCTAGTGCCACAGTCCACTTGCCTACTGATCAAGATATAGCCAGCACCACGTCTGTCTGCACACCACCATGCTCCCCGCCATAATAATGGACTGAACCTCTGAAAATGTAAGCCACCACCTCAATTAATGTTTTCCTTTATTAGAGTTGCTGTGACCACGGTGTCTCTTTGTAGCAATAGAAACCCTAAGACAGGTAGTCAGGAGAGAAACCAAGGAAGCCAAATGCAACTATTTGAGGTTTCTATTTTTACAGATACCTGTATCTCAACAGATCTGTTTCCAAAGTGACTGCTGAACCTGGAAAGTGTCCTTATACTCATCAGAGATATCACAGGAGCCACAGGAAAAGACACCTATCTTTCTCAGGAGTGGCTTCCTGAAGACCTAGCAAGCTGCTATACTATGGACAGAAACTGTATTAGCTCTTCACCCCACCTAGGGGGTGGAGCTTTCACATGGGCTAGGGGAATGTCTCCTGGGGGCATCAGGATACCCTTTGAGAAGTTAACTATACCAGATGGCAGTCTCCTCCCATACAAGCTCCTCTCCCACATTCAGTTGGTCAATGTCTCTGTTCACTTAAGGCACACACAGCCGAGGGGGCAGACATGAGAGCTGGTGTGGTGGGGAGGAGACAGATCAAAATAAGGAGACCATTTTTCGACTAATAAATGCTACAGAGAAAACAAAACTGTACATAAATGATGCAGACTGCATATGAAAGGATCATCAGGTCTGAGGAGACAATCCTTGGAATAAGCCCTGGCTGGTACAAAGGGGAAGAACTGATGGGAAAGCTTTCCAGGAAGACAAAGCAGGAAATGCCTATAGAACCATGTCTGATGTGTTCCAGGTTTGGGCAGCCTCGGTGACTAGGGGGTGGAGCAACTGACAGGAGAATGACAAGCAGGCTAGAGATACTCCAAGAATGCAACTGCTACTCTCACTTCTGGACAGACACCATGGCTGCTGCACAGGGAGACAAAGAGAGACAGGGAGTCCAAGGAAATGGAAACAGCTGTCCAAAGAAAGAGGCAGTCTGGTCCCAGGTGGAGATGTAGAATCTGATCCATGTTAGAAGGAAATAAAAGAACCTACAGATGGATTAGGTGTTTGGGATGGGGAAAGGCAAAATCAGGGGTTCTCAAGAGTTCCAGCTTTAACTAATAAGCTATTCATGTTCTAGGAGATGGGATACATACAGACCAGGCTGGCTTCCAATTTGCACTCCCCCTGCCTCAGTCTCCCCAGTGCTGGGATTACAGGCATCTTCATCTTCACTCTTCTATCCTCTTTTTATCAGCACTGACTTCAGCCCTTGGCAGCTTTTAGCACTGGCTACCAGAAGAGCAAAAGGCAGACTCAAGTGCACACACACGTCTGGTTAAGTCATGGTTGGAGCGCCAACTCCCAGCCTACCAAGACACCCCTCTCCTCCTACCATCCCCCTCCTCAATGAAGAGCCACTCTGAGGCCCTCCACCAGCAGTGCTCACAGAACTCGAGTTTCCTATCACCCAGCTTTCTAAAGCAGGTAGGTACTTTCTCTAGTTCGAGTTTGCCACTGTTTAAAATGTTGTGCTAGTTAGCAGTAATTATGTAAATGCAAGCAGCCATTTCTATTTTTAAAAGGGAACCCCATTTAGCATTCTTACATCCTGAGATGTTTAAAATAGCTAGTCCAGGGGTGCCTTCATTTTATTCAAACTGTTTGTGGGTTTAAATACAGGTTCAGCAGAAACCAAAGCAAGCCAAACCTTTGCTTTCTATTAAATGTCTAAATCAGAGGATTATAAAACAAACTATTTTACATTCAACAGAAAGCGACCATCAGATCAGCACCATGGCAGCATATTGACTGCCAGGCACTGCTGACACTGGAGAAGGAATCAACTTGAGGAAGGAAGGATGGATTTCTTTAAACTCTTCAAAAAGTGGGAAAATACATTTAAGCAACTCTTTAAATCATAGCATCTCCCAGAGAACCCACAAAGCCTTTCTTCTTCTTCCCAAGCCTATTGCTTTTTAAAGGCAGCTTTTGCCCCTTAATTCCACATGAAATATTCAGTACAGCATAATTAAATTTTATTCCATGCTATTTTTACTGGGTTCACTGAAATAGAGGGTGCTCTCATCTTTAAAACAAACTTCCCAGCAACTCAGCTTGCACAGTGAATGGCTGGCTCTCAAGACTGAACTTAAAATGCAAAAGCTATTTTAAAGGCCTCTGCGGGTGCAGGGTAGTCACAGGAGTACTGAAAAGGCAGGCTTGACCCTACAGTCCACCAACCTTCACACAAGCAATCAACCCAGCTTTGTTTCCCTAATTGTCTATGCCACACGGCACTGACAGCTCAGATCTTCATTTCCAACTAGAGTCTCTGTTCCCTTTCTGCTATCTATGTGGTGGAGACAGAAATGCAAACAAGTACCCATTCACGGGGCTGAGAGAAATCTGTGGTTTCAGTATTTGGATAACTGGGTCTTTTACTAGCCAGGGAATAGGCCTGATGGTTTGGATTTTTTATACAAATCATATTCGTAATGTTTCTTCCACATAGGATCAGTAGGCTACAGAGTCTGACACAAAAGAAAGTGTACCATCTCTCAAATGGTGAACAGGAAAGCTCACTATCCAAGAAAGCCCAGCACTGTGGCCTTTCCCATGGCCTCAGGAGGAAAAGGCTTCACCGTAAAATAAAACTCCCCCAGGAATACCCGTGACAGTAACATCTGTGTCCTGGATTCTACCAACCTGAAAATGTTCCTGTTGATGAGATGACAGAGTCCAAAGTCATTTCAGCAGACTGTCCAACGTCCTATAACTTCCTAGGACCGTTCAGATGCAGAGGGTGAGCAAACCAACAACCAAGACCCACACAACAGACACCAGAAACTGTACGGACAGCCTCCAAGAATCTACTCTGGACAACTCTCCAGAAGTTCATGGATGCCAGACTACAACAGACAACACTCCAGACATTTTTTTCAGCTTTAATGAGACTATTAGGTGTAACATGAGGGGCCTGCTCATTGGGATTTCTGTCCCGCCCGGTACCCCACAGCTGGCAAGCCCCAAAGAAAATCACACAGAGAGTCTACATTAGGTTATAAACTGATTGGCCCATTAGTTCAGTCTTTTTACTAGCTCTTGTAACTTATATTAACCCATTGTTCTTATCTATTAGCCACATGGCCGGTACCTTTTGTCAGCCGGGCAGCTGACATGTTGCCTCTTTGGTGGTCTGCGCAGGAATGCCAAGGGAGCTTCCTGCTTCCCAGAATTCTCCTGTTCTCACCTCTACTTCCTGTCTGGTTTCCCACCTATACTTCCTGCCTGGCCAATCAGCATTTATTTAAAACATGACTGACAGAATACAGAATTGTCCCCCACCATTATTAGGCTTTCAAAGAATCAAAATGTAACTTAACCCACTCATTTGTCCTTGCAGATCCACTTATGCTACTGACTTGAAAGAAAAGCAGGCCTCTGGAGGTATGCCTTAATCGCTGCACTCTCGAAGCAGAGGCCAGTAAATTGCCGAGTTCCAGGCAAGCCAGAGGTACGTAGTTAAGATACTATCTCAAAAGAAACAAGCAAGCAAGCAAAGCAGGAGGGCCAGGTGTGACAGCACTCATGAAGTGAAGACAGGAGGATCAGGAATTAAACTGTCCTCAGTTACACAGCAGCTCTAAGACTAGCTGGAGCTACATCTCAAAAGAGCACAACAGAAAAGCAACAAGCCCCACCTGCCAAACTCACCAAAGTGGTGAATTGAGACTTGACAGCCCAGTGCCTCTTATTAATTACCACAACCACCAGTACAGGGAACTCTTCTGAGCTGTGATGTTCTTAGAAATGGACATCAATCAACACAAGAGCAAGACAGGCGACAACAATATTTAATTTTCATAGGACAGGAATGGGTAGGGTATTATAATTTACCTAAAGCATGACTGCCTCCATCATGCATAACAACTTACTCTCTGGAGATGCTGCTTCTGTCTGCATCCCAGTTGTTCCATAAGATGCTCTACTAGTTTCTCAAGGATTGGCCCGTATCACGTTCCTTTCAAATAGCTCAGTGGTACTTACAAAAACAGAAACTGTTGTAGATCTCTACTGATGAGATTTATCTCATACAACCTAGTGTTCACAGAGCAGTTACAAGCCTCACAGAAGCAGTCCATTACCCCAGGGCACATCATGGTGCTAATGGAGTCAACACAGCTTTCACTAACCAAAGCACAAAAGAGCCCATGCTGCCTGACCCCTGGTTTCTCCTGAAGACAAGAGTGGTGGAGTTTTGCTAATTCTACCCTAACAATGCCAACTTCATAACAGTTAGTGAAGATATAGACTAAGAAAACTGTCTACTAGGCATTAAAGAATTGCTATGCATAACTACCCAATGTAAAGGTAACAGCAGTCTTTTCAAAAGCAAAGGCTGCAGGAGAAACGGGCTGGAGGTGCTGGACTGCTTGCAGAATGACTGGGACCAAGGTCTATGCTCTCACTGTGGCCCGCAACCAAGTCAACATCTTGTTCATGAAAAAGGACAAAGCTCTCCCTGTTCATCCCTGGCATGAAAAAGCCAAGTGACATGGCATGTCACTTTCTTAAATTTAAGTATGTGAACTGCAAGGAGTTTCCATGTATTTCCATATATGTATTAAACTAGCTCTCAGATTGTGGAGCCTTCAACTTAAGTGTATGAGAAGCAGCTTTGAGACCGAAAACACAGCACTGAAACACGGATGTCACAGACCACCCTGTCTACTTAGGTTGCGCCTACCAGTTAACTGTGCAAATAGGGAGAAACTTAGGCGTGAAGATGCTGGAAAATCGCAGAAAGTGTTTCTAACATCAAATAGCCAAAGACATGGAATGAGGTCAAAACTGAAAGTGGTCTGCAGACAAGTACCAGGTCTACAGTGGAACTCAGGGACCAGAGGCAAACATTACAGTCTTCAGCAAAGTGCTAAGTGGACAACTAAACTAAATCTGACCCAGGTGAGGTGATGATATAGGGAACACATTCAAGAAAACCCAAGGGCATCAAAGGGCTTACCAGCATGTGTAAACTCAGTCCCATCTTTGGAACTATGTTGTTAAATACAAAGTTAATCCAAAATAAAGGGTTGGTTTTTGTTTTGTCTTTTAAGTACCAAAGGCAGGGCTTGCTGTTCAGTGAAGTGAACATCCCTTTAGCAGCAATCCTGGAAAGTTCATCTGTTTGGTCCTTGAGTTCACCCCTTAGCTTCATCCTCTAAACTGTTCTCTTCAGGATTTGAGACATGTTTCACTGACAGTGACACACAAAAGGTATAGCTACTTCCCCAGGCCCTATAGCCACGAAGAACTGCAGACAGATTTGGTGTCTGCTCTGCCTGATGCCGAAATTCAGAGTAACAGAATCTGTCCAGGGGACCTCGGTGGGAAAGCTGGCTCCAGAGAATACCAGAGGGACAATTAAGGCCATGGAGACCAACCCTCCAAGCCTGGGCCAAGCAATGCCTGTAAATCACCCAAAGCTAGCAGGGAGGCCTTCTCATTAATCCGGGAACTGACAGAATGGCCCTTTTGAAAGGGCAGGCTAAAGAATGCATCCTGGGCAATGTGAATACCAGCATATTCTTTCTTACAACAAGCGTATGTGAGACATTCCTTATCCAGAATATCACTCTAAAAAACTTGAGGAAGGCACTAAGTCAACTCCATTGCCAGGCTTAGTGAAGGAGGAAAACCGGCAGGCATTAAACATAAGAAAATACCAAACAAACAAAAGACAAAAATTCTAGTGGGTGTAAATCAGCACCTGGGGAAAAAGATGACTAAACTAACTGTAAGGCGATGCCTCTTTACACAGCTAGCCCTTGCTCCTGGGTCAGAGTCCCTCTCTGCCCGATGTCCTCTGTGTACCACCAGAGGGCACTAATTCATAGGATGGCTCTTTAAAAGCATGTCATTTAAACTGCAGGAACACTGAATGAGAGCTAGATTTTGAATGAAGTGCTAAGTATGAAATTTTAACAGTGGTGTTAGACAACTTAAAAGGTACACATGTCAACCACAGCAAATGTAAACAATAAGTCAATCTGATCTTCAGTCTGATGAAAAGACAATTCAAAATGCATGAAGAATTGCTCCTCCATCTTTGGCCCAAGAGAGCTTTGACCTTGTCAACCACTCCCAGCTTCTTCCACAGGCAAACAGGAACACCAACCTGAGAAACCATTCTGTGACAAATTAGAAAGGAGATGTTGACCATAACAAATTATAATGCACTTTATTAAGCAGGATTAAAACATGATTTTATTTGTACTTTAACCCTTCAATAAACAGCATGCAGTTGTGTTCACTATGTCCTGGTTTGCTTCTCTAAGCAAATTAACTTACTTAAATACAACTTTACCCTGAAAGGTTTGAAATTTCTGTTTTAGTAAAAAGTTCAACCTTGCATTTTTGGACTACAACCAAGAATTTTCCTTACATCTGTACCCTCTACCAGGATTTATTCATCCACACAATTCTAAGTAGGGGTCTGTGAGTTCTGCCTCATTAACCACTTTCTGCAATTACACTCTCGTCTCAAAATTCACACGTCTTACACTTCCATCGGAGGAAACGGTGACATTCAAAATAACTCAATGACTTGTCTAGTGCAAACAGCATCACAACACCAAAGGGTTTCCTGGTTTGCTGTGTGGCACAGAAAGGTCTGGCTTGAGCAGAGGTATTGGACATTCAGGTTTAATTGGTTCTTTGTCGTGGTTTAGTTGACTCCTGTGTATAATAAGTTTATAATGAAGGGAACAAAACCTGACAGATAAGACACACTACACCTGGAGGTTATTCCTCACAAGTCAATGCTACAGACACTCACCTTGTGCCAGGGCCACTTCACAGGACACTGTCTCCTTGGGTCATTGTTTAAAAACAAAAACTCAAGGTCCGCAAGAATAATCCTGGTATTGTGACCTCTGCCAATGCACAAACGAATAAAGGTGGGCTGCAAGGGCTTCTGGGTCAGGACTTCTGCTGTTTCTCTCTGCATACTGCCATGCATGCTTACCAATTGCCTCTGGGTGCTCTGGGCGACCTGTGAATATCACAGCAAGCACAGACTAAGGTAGTTCTGAGACTAGTAAGTACTAAATTCACGAGGCAGCTAATTGTGTGTGGTCCACTGATGGCTGAGATGTCCTAAGCCTTGTTACCTCCATCCAGCTCCATAAGTCCTAGTCAGTGATTGCTTATTCTAGACAGCACCCAGACTGGACTGAACTCTGTCACGTATTGGGTCATAGATACTGAGGAGACTATGCCTTTTCCTGGACTTTCTTCAATGGTGGTAATGCTACAACATGCCAGGGAAGCGACTCACAGCCCCTGTCTGTTGCTACTCAGGCAGCATGAACACCACAACACAGTGGCTCAGCAATTCCTAATCCCACCATCTCGGATACTCTGGCTTCATGTATCTCCCTGAACTGGCTGCAAAAACAAAACTTCCTATTTATGTTACCATTTTGAAAGGCATACATAAATACATAAAGTACATAAACAGTAAATCAAAAGAGAAGAATGAGAAATGACGCAACACCAGTGACCCACTAGTTCACTGAACAGCATTTATTGATATGCCAGGCACTGTCCTGTGTGCTGGAGACAGAGGAGATAACACACAGGCCCTGCTCTCGTGGAGCTTCCATTCTTTTGGGAGGCAGTAATCAACACATAAACAGATTATTGCTGGGTGAATGGTACTAAGAAAAGGGAAGTTTGGGGGCCAAAGAGACACTGGAACCAGGGAATACACAGTGCAGGCTACTCCCTAGAGATAAGCGGCTGCTGTACTCTCTCACAGGCACGCTGCATGAAGCAAGAGTAGGTCACTTGACTCTATTTCATTTTTAGTAAGATTCAACTCATATAAACTTGGGGTTTAAAGTGAAATGAATTCACTGATACAACTGTCTTGAAGCAGATATGAAGCTGGCAGGACGGAAAGCTCTCCCTATGCGCTCTGCCAGCTTCCTCCCAATGTGCCAGCCCTCACGGCTCCAGCTCTGTGGGTCCCTCTTCTTGCTGCGCCCATGAACAAGTGTGTGGTGAGAGCCTGAAATAAACAGGTGTAAAATGGGTCAAGACCGTCGCTTCTATTTCTGTTTTTAACTGAAGAAAATGTGCCCCACTTCCAGAGGCAGAAAGAAGAGACATGTGAGTAAAGGACAACTGAAGAGTATTTTAAACACACTTATGAGTGTGTATTTGTACATGTGTCTCTATCCCACATGACCTATTTCCCAAAGATAATTCAAAATTGGGTCTTGTATAAAATGTCTTTTTGGCAATGTCACAGTATAACTTTTATTAGGCTCTGAGACAGACTGTTTTAAAGAACCAAATTAAGAATTGAAAGCTCAAAGATGATCAAGGCCCAAGTTCAATTAACACTATTTTTACAAGAATTTTTTTTTTTTTACTTACTCTGCATATTCAGCACACTCCTTTGGTTTTTGTTTTTTTCTGACATGCATCCCAGGGGAGCCATTAGGTACAATCAGTTCTCTAACTCGGATTAATGTGTCTAAGTACATATTGATGGAACAGACAATACTTCGAGAGGCTGCCTTGCTAGAGTCTGTCTGTGCCACCCAGCAATGAGAAGGCTGACTCAACTCCTAGCACTTCTAACTAGTCACCACAGGCTAGGAAGTCAAGGACACTTCCAAATCAATGTAAGATCTTAAGGAGCTGTCAGTGACTTCCACTGTGGCCCTGAAACTATCCCAAAACACAAAGGAAACCTCAGAAGCTGCAGGGGGCAAGATGAGCGGCAGGATGGCAGCAGGTGAACCCATGGAGTGGAAGGTGCCTGGCTGCCTCCCAGGCCTCAAATTAGCACAATGTAAACAGGACTGTAGTTCAGGGCTTAAAGGGGAGTAAAAGGCCCACAGCATCAGGCTATGCTCAATGCTTCATGGCTTAGAATGCAACAGCAATAGGTTATATCGTGAAGAGGATCTACAGGTCAAAGTCCTCATGACCTATTCCCCAGGTGTTATTCAACTAAATCAGCAACTTGAGATATCAGGATAAATTGAAGATTTCAACATAAACCACAAGTTATAGATTGTGGACATCTCTGGAATCAGACAGCAGCTTCTGACTTGTTTCCATTGCTCTCTGCTACCAAAATTTTAAGACCTGCATAAACAAAAATAGCATTTACTCTTCTGTTCTCCAATCAGTTAGGTCTGCCCTTTGACCTGAGTGTGCCTTACCCCACTATCACTTCTCCCCCACCCACCCTAGTTCACTCACTCACACCACATGCTAGTACTAGGCTGTGCTTCAGGGAAACAGAAAAAAGGAGGCCTAGCACCAGCTCCCAGAGAGCTCCTAACTCATTGAGGAAAGAGACAGTGACAATTCACTGTACCAAGGGCCTTCACATAAATACAGGGGGTACCACCCCATAAGAACAGCTAACTGGAGTTAATGGCACTGAACAAAGCTGAAGAGAAAGGTTTGTGAGAAGCTGGCCTCTAGAATCTGAGAGGAGACGGGTTGAGCCGGTGCAGGGAACAAAAGGTAGAACAGAAGTGTAGGGTGTAGGGAGGGGTCAAGAGGCAAGCAAGGTATAGCTGGGCAGGGGAACAATGTAATGTGCCAGAGCTGTGGGTTTGGTTTTTTGTTTTTTTGTTTTTTTTTTTTGGTTTTTCAAGACAGGGTTTCTCTGTGACTTTGGAGCCTGTCCTGGAACTAGCTCTTGTAGACCAGGCTGGTCTCGAACACACAGAGATCCGCCTGCCTCTGCCTCCCAAGTGTTGGGATTAAAGGCGTGCGCCACCACCACCTGGCGTGGGTTTGGTTTTAGGTGTGTATGTGGACTCTGATGAAGACAAGGAATGGGCAGGCACCTGCCTAAGGAAAACCAAACACTGCTTTGGGTATGGAGATGTCAGTCAAGCCTTAAGGTTCAGCAACGAATTTTCAAAATAAATACGTCACAAGTTTAAATGTTATACCTTGGATTCCTTTTCTTACTCCTTTCTTCACCCCACCCCACCCCAGAACTCTAGTAACCCAGATCTAAATTAAAAACAGTGGGCAAAGATCAAAATTCACTTTCCTAGTCTGGACAAACTGACCTTCACTTTTAATGAGACTACAATTCCATGCACACCAGGGAAGTAATTGTGCTAACACTGCCTTCAAAGCTAAGCCTCTGGTCATCTCCCATGGCCTGTGCTCTGACTCAAAAGTGACAAAACAGACAACCCTTCTGTCGTTGAGACCCACTGAGACCCACTGCTCATCAGGATTTGTGCATGAAGGGATGAGTCAGTTTGTAGGCAAAACACTCTAACAAGTGGCAGCGAAGCCAGACATTAAAGTTCACCTAATATCTTAATTTCCAGCTGACTTTTGGTATTCCTGCTCTTCTCCTCAGATGTTCATTAGGGTAAAGAGTCTGAGAGTACTTAGTAGGATTCGGTTTCATTGTTTCCAAAACATATTTCTTGAGCTCCCCACCCCCTTAAATGCAAGAATAGATTTAGGCAGAAAAAAGTTCTCAACCAACAGCCTGGGTTCTAACAGGCTACAGACCAGCTGGATCCCTCACTATCTTTTGATACCAGTTGACATTAAAAACAAAACAAAACTCCCACAATACACAGGACTCAAAATAGCTTCCTAAATACCTTTGCTTAGATCTTGAAATAAATTCCTGGTTAATCTTGTTGCTTTTTTTTTTTTTTTTAATCTTTTTGAGACAGGGTTTCTCTGTGTAGTCCAGGCTGCCCTGGAACTTGCTCTGTAGACCAGGCTGGCCTCAAACTCACAGAAATCTACCTGCCTCTGCCTCCAGACCTAGTTAATATTGTACAGAAATATAACAAAAGGGACCCTAAAGCAAACTTAGACTTGTTAAGAGGATGGAATCAGGGCACATCCTGAGTTTTCTTGGGACTCAGATTAAGTTTGCATTAATAGTCTTCATGAAAAGAGAGTCCAGCAGAAGTGAACCGATATCTCTGTCCCTGCAAAGTATCTTACCTTTCCCCAGTCTTTAAGGCTAAAAACAGTTTTCACATTGAATCGACTTTTATTATCAAAGGCTCACCGTGGTCAAAGCCAACTCACACATATACACATGCTGATTTGTGTGTGTGCAGAAATAAACTATATAGTGGTTAAGCTGCATGGCAAAATGATGAGCTGGGCTTTGTCAAGAAGACAGGAGAGCCGGGCGGTGGTGGCGCACGCCTTTAATCCCAGCACTAGGGAGGCAGAGGCAGGCGAATCTTTGTGAGTTCGAGACCAGCCTGGTCAACAAGAGCTAGTTCCAGTGCAGGCCACAGAGAAACCCTGTCTCGAAAAACCAAAAAAAAAAAAAAAAAAAAGACAGGAGAGTGTGCACACTGCTGTCTGTACCACACAAAAATGCCCTGAAGCTACTAAAAGTCAGCTTCTGTGGGGATTCAAACACCTTCAAGATTGTTGAGCTAAGTATTACTAACAGAATTTGAAGGATTTGAGGATTATGCCAAAATAAAGATCAGCATCTAAAATACATGGAAATAAAGACTGAAACATTCGCGGGATAACACCTTTATCAGCTACTCCTTGCCTGAATGAAAGCAGACAGAGGACATCAGAAAGCTGAAAGGTGAGGAAGATCCTGCAGAAATGATGGCCTGTGCTCTGGGACTCCTATGAGAACTCCTGCTCTGATCCTGGGGCTTCAGTGAGGAAGAACAGCCCTCAGATCCACAGATGTTCCAACTCACCTCCATGGCAACGTAAAACAGGAACCCTCAACATCTGGGTCTCCTCTCCTGCCTTACAACCTAGAACTAGGAGCCAGGTGGTTTCAGGCCCACCCACACAACTTTTCATAAACCTGAGCTTCTCTGTCCTCTGAAACTGGACTGCACTTCCACGGTCATCTGCAGAGCTTCACTGACCAGTGTGGCAGCCATGAACTTCCTGGTCACCTGAAACGTGCCCCTACTAGAATGAGGTGTGCCTGAAGTGCACAATAACACACCAACTTCAAAGGCTGTACTCAAACAGCACTATATCCTAACAACCTTTGTGGTACATGTTCACAATATACTGAGTGAAAGAGAGTACCATCTATTAAGGTTCATTTCTGACCTTTTAACCAGCTCCCTTGAGGCTAGCCTGGAGCTATATAACAAGTTGCAGGCCAGCCTGGACTACAGAGGTGAGACTCTTGTTTCAATAAACATAGTTTTACCTGTGACCTACAAAAACTCTCAGGATGCTACTACTGGTCCCTGCCCTGCCCTGTGGCACTGGGTTTCCTCTCTGGACAGCACCATCAGCCTCTATCTGTCCTCCTAGTCTCTTCTCTGTTGTCAGCCCTGCACACATCTTGGGGCCTCTGCTTTTGGCTGTCCTGCCTACCTGGGATGCTTTCACTCCAGACATCTACATGGTTCACTATGTCACATCCTTCATATTATCAAAAGGGCATTAGATACTGCTCAAGTCAAACCTGAAAGAAGGTGCACAAGACCACTCTCAGACTCTGGGGTCACTTGACAAAGTTCACCTCAGTGCTCAACCTGCTACCACTAATTATTAGAAATAAACTGGTCAGACACCTTCATTAGCACAAAATCTGGAGTCAGAAAGGCTAGGAGGGAATGTCAATAGCACCAACACTGCTTACTTAAGTGAGGTGAAACAAGCTGTTTTGTGGTAACTGGTTTCCTCATGTGTGTATTTGGGAACAAAGTGGGATCTACTATCCTGTGTTCTGGGGGAGTTCCGTGAGTTAATACATGGAACTGGCACATATAAACCCTCAAGTTACTGGCACTTGATATATGTTCCTTGTTGTTCTTCCCCAACCAGCAAAGGTCTTTAAGACTGCTTCATGCCATGCACCTAGACAGCCCCATACTAAACATCTGATAGCAGCTTAAAAGAACAAAGGAATAAATGTACTGGACATTGGTACTTTAAAGTTATGAGGAGGGCATGAAAGTTTTCTTCTAATCTACACCAGAAAGAGTAGGCATTGGTCTTGGTACTTGGCTCATGCCTGTAATTCCAACACTCAGGAGGCTTGAGCAGGTGCATGGGTATGAGGGTAAGATCGCCTTAGACGACGAAGTGAGAGTACCCACTCCCTCAAAAAAAAAAAAAAACATGCCATTCTGGGTAGTTTTGTAGATGCTGTGCCTCCCTGGATAAACAGTCTCCTTGCTACCTTGAAACAAGTCATATGCACCACTTTCTGAGCAGCAGGATTTAATTTCCCAAGTTAGAAGCCTCCTACAATCTCAAACTATTTGCTAAAAAGTTACACACATACACCCCAAAAAGTTCAGGTCTCAAAACAAATGACAGAAAAAAATAGATTACAGTCTGTCATGTTCAAATCTGCACATGTATACCGCTTACTGAAATTACTAGCACTACCCTGCATCCAGATCATGTGGCATTTTCTGGATACTACCACAAAAGACAATTCAAAGCACTTTCCCCTGAGCTAAGACCACAGACTAGCTCACCAAACACTGAAGTCTCCCAAGCCCAAGCAGAGGTAGCTGAATCTCTAAGCAGCCCTGAGACAGACTTTGCTCACAGGATGTACCAGGTCCCTTTGATCTGGCCTGTCTCACATCTACACATATGTATTCCTCCCAGGATAACTGAGCCTTGATTTACAAGTGGTATTGATGGATTAAATTAGTTCCAGGATCTACCATCCTGGAAAATACAGGCTCTTTCCGGGAAAGATTGGTTGCCTTAAAAGCCACATAGAAGGGAATGGAGAAATGGAAGTGACCCAGTGCTCAGCAAAAGCAGGACTAACCTAACCTCTGACCTAATTGCTCCCTGTGAAAGACACAAGGGTGTCTTCAAGACTGGTGATGCTGAACACAGCAAAGAAGACACTGGTGCAATGTTGTAGAACTGCCACACCTGTCCTGAATGCCTTCAACCTTGTGTGCCTGAACAAATAAATGAAACCTGGGAGCAGAGGCCCAGGAGGTCATAGTGACATAGATGTCACACACCCCATACATGGCTTGACTGTTTCCCTGCACTGCTCCGGCTTCCTGATGATGGTGATGGGAATAAAAAATAGTGGCTGGAGGTCGCTGGGAGGTCCTGAAAAATGGTAAGGTCTAGAGAGGTCTTTTCTGTTAGCTCTTGTGGTCGTTGTGTTTTTTAAATTCTGCACTTGATTGACCATTAAGGTCACTGCAACATAGCAAAGGACTACTGTGAGGCAGGCAGGCACAAGTCTGCACTGCTGTACAGTGGCAACACCTGAAGCATCAGGATGCTGCTGCTCTACTTTCAACTGTATTTAGCTGATGATCCTAAATAACACTCTGTCAGCTTTTGTAACCCGGCACAAAACCACACACCTTGTGATCTACCAGCTGGGCTGCGGTAATGCCCTTGACTTGAGGCTTAAAAGCTTTGGTCAGGACGTACCTTTGATGTATTGTCTTTCCATATCAGACTGCAATGATTACCCCCAGATGTGTCATCCATAGAGCGCTACCAAAATTAGATTACAGCCAGCTAGTGAAACTCCCTCTCCCCTTCGGTACCACTATGGAGGCTGCTGTTCTTGCCTTTGTCTGCAAGATCCAGAAGACACAGCTCTTAGGTTTACAGGATGCAAGGATAAGAACCATCTGCCTGGTCTGATATTTCTTTAATTAAAACTTTAATTACAGATATATCTCTGCACAGATATGTGCAGTCTTTCAGCTCCTGCTCTTAATTACCTGAGCTAATGTGAAATGAAGAGTGAGCATTCGCTGAGTGTCTACTATGTGCACGAGCATGTGCCAGAGGCCTAAGGGGAACCAGAACCCAGCAGGGGAGACCCAGAGACAGACTTGAGCCAAAAAATTCACCTGTTTCTCGTCCTACCCTCTTGGCACTATCTCTGGGAAGAGGAAGAATTAAGAAACAGCACAGGAGCCAGGAAAAGGCCGGGAAGTGAAGGCTGAGCCACTTCCATGGAACCATGGCCATCACTTTGTGGGAGAACCAGTAACTAGGGACAAGAACTACAGGATGCTGATTCCATGACATCCTGCCTGGCAGCAATTCTAATGTCATCTTCTTCAACTCCCTCTGGCTTGGGCAGACCTTCATGGGGAATGACAGAGCACTTCTCGCACCCCCTCTGTCTTTTCCTTAGTCTCCGCAGAAGCCACAAGGGCAAAGGTCATCAAAGAATTTCAAAGGACACCAAGTGGTACCCAAGCCACACTGCATAGATCTGGAAACTCACACTGAGGCCTCTATCTCCTCAGAATCACCTTACCCTTATAACACTCACTTTTGTGGAGGGAAGGAGATTACTCTGACATCATCATCAACACTCCTGGAGGTAGGTAGTTAAGGGCAAGCGTCTGTACTGCCATGTTTGCTTTTCCACCCTTACACAGGACTGGTGTGACAGGGTCTGAAGCATTTTCCTCTCAGGAACAGATTCTTCATCACCAAAATCAAAGGGTTCAACACAGGTATCACCTACCTTACAGTTTAAAAGCTTACACGGCAGCCATGTAGAGGCCCAAGGTAAGAAGTCTGTCCAAGACAACCCCAATCCATCCTAGTGATTAACCTGCACTGCTTGGTAACTGAGGAAAGCCTAGCATTTCTCAGCCTACTAATGACCATATGGCAAAATTACTAAGTCCTCAAGATGAACCAAATCAGGATAGATGGTCACCAAATGAAGCCTAACAATGCTCATAAAGGGTAGCACCTACTCCAACACAGATACCAAGACAAATTTAAAAGTCCATTTAAACACCTACTATGTGGTAGGGCCCTTAGGTTTGTAAGCATATTACACTGTGATGACAGGGATATGGGTGAGGGGACAGTGTCAGAGCTAGAGAGGAAGAAAAGAGAAAGGAAAACTAAATGTACAACAGATGAAAGAAGAAAAAGGCCCTGTGGTACTTAGTTCTAATTTCTGATACAACCTAGTACCTGGGAGAATGTTTCAATGTGGAACTGTCTAGGCTAGGTTGTCCTGTAGGCATATCTGCCAGGGATTGTCTTGATTGCCTTAATTGGTATGAAAGACCCAGTCTCCAGGTGAGCAGCTCCACTCCCTGATTCTGTGAGTACAGAAAGTAGCGTAAGTACATATGTGCCTGTGGTTCTTTGCTCCAGTGAGAATGTGATGTGACCAGCTGTCTCAAGCTCTGCTGTCACTTCCCCACATCGATGGGCTATACCTGGGAGTTTTGAGCTGAAAGAAACCTTTTCTCCCAGAAACTGCTTTCTGTCAGTTTTTTGCTTTTAAATCACACAACAGAAATAAATCAAGAGCACTCTACTTCCTGAACCTCATAACTTAAGCACAAGCCTGGATTTGTGATGGCCAATTCTCACTCAGAACAGTCAGTCGTGCACAGCAATGGCTGGGGCTGTAGGTACTGGCTGGTGTTGGCTGAACACTCAGCCAGTCCAAGGAGACTCACTTTGGTTTGCAGTGTAATCTGCTCTGAAAGTGACAGCGTTGACCCACACATCCCAGAAAGACACATTTATATGTGTACAAATTATTTACCTGCTCTTTTCCTTGTTTACAAAACAAACTTCCAGGATTTCTGAACCCTGTTGACCAATGGTTCTCATCTAGAAAAAGATCTGAACCATGGAGTGTGCCATTAATGCAAGTTTTTAACTATGCAAGGGGCTCCAGATCCATAGCCAGGATTAAAGAAGCCACTGTTATCAGTCACGTCTTACTGAGCTTAGTACTATTATGTCTCTGTCTGATGACTGAGGGAAGAGAACGCACATGGCTGATCCCTGCAGTCAAATGGCAGAACTGTCTTACGCAGTGAATACAGCCTAACAAATGCATTACACCTACCTGAGCATCAGGGTGCTCATGCAGGCCTCCCTACCTCCTGGGTGAATATGGTGGACGATTAAAATGTGTAAAAATCACTGAGAAGAACACCTGATATAAATCCTTGCACACGTGGAGAGATCATTTCCCCTTTACTCAAGAAGACACTGAAGCCTCCTGCACCTGAGGGAAACACTAGGCAGCTCAACACCCTGACTCCCTGGTAAGCTAGTTGCAGGGTTTACCATGGTAGCATGAAGGGTGAGTCCAGCTAATCAGGCAAGCGATGACTTTCTCTTCAGTCTCTTTCCTCTCCAAAGTCAAAATTAGGTAAACAAAAAAACTTTAAAAAAAAAAAAAATCCAGGGGGTAGAAAAAGGTAACAGTAGCAGCAGCAGGTAAGGCAGCTCAGCTCCTAGAGGATGGATTTTCTGACTGTGAGCCTAGGAGGCCGTGGAGCTCTGCTGGAGCTTCTGTCTCCTGCACATGTCATACTTACCACGTGCTCTGCGGTCCTCTCTAGTCATCCAAGGGCCTCTAAGTCAGTGTTAAACAACTGAGGAAGGAAAAGCTAGAGCTTCCTTTGCTGGAGGTGCATGCACTACTCGTGGCATGCAGATCTGGTCACACTGCACTTAGTGCTACTCTACAGATCTCACAGACATCGACTCTGCTAGGACTCACCATGATCCTGTGAGTGGGTGCTATTACTGTCACCCCATTTAAAGAGGAAGTAAACTCAGCAATAGGACAGCTAGGTAAAGTGCTGTAGTCAAAACACTTGCAAGAGGCCAAGGTGGGATTCGAACCTCAGCAGCCTGGCTCCACAGCCATGGTCCTGGCCTTTCACCACGGGGTTCACTACCACTGCCTCTTGGCACAGCCATAGGATGAGGTTGAGTTTCAAAAGCACCTTTCTTCTGAGTTCTCAGTGTTTCATTATCCTCCCAACAACCCTAAAAAAGCAAGTAGGAGACATACAGTATCTGCATTTCACACATATTACAATGGAAGCAGCAAGAACACGGCTTACAAACGCCTACCTGGACAGCCAACCTCCTAAGTCACTGTTTCAAACCACACTCCTGTCTTCTAAAGTCTCTGTTCGAGCTTTTTAGTTTGGGTTAACTGCTTTAACAGGGGCTGACAGCACATCCAGACCTGAGTAGTCCAGAACAGACTTTCTCGCTCTCAGGCAAGATTTTTTTCAGTGAAATGAAAATTACATGAGCAATATCCATGGAGCTTACAACTTACTACAAGTCCTAAATTCTAATCAAAAACTATTTTGTTCATCTAAAATAAGTAGTCAACGTATTCAGTTACTAGTTCTCTGAGAAAAAGTAGGTTATCTTAAAAATGTACTAAGGAGGCAGCTTTAAGGAAAAATCTAATTTATTGAATCACAATGACAAAGAAAACATTTCACTTCTGCATCTACTAATGTGCCCTGGACTCCTACTAGATTTATGAATAAAGTACTGGACTCTAGAGAACCAACTCTGTCAACAGGGAGCTTGTGACTCCCTCGGGTGCCATCAGGCAGCTGAGGAGAGGAGTTGACAGCCACCATCTCCTGCCACTCTGAGAGTCCATGAACTCTTATGTCAAGCACCATTCCTCTGCTGCTGAAGGACATAGCACCCAAGAAACAAACAAAGGACACAAATGAAATGGAGGAGAAAATACTCCTGTACAGGTACACAATGCATTATGATAAAATCATTATTAAAAATCACCGAAGCAGTCAAGGTTCAGCCCCCAACTCCAGACAGGGAGAGTCACGGGACTTCATAGTCACAGGAGTCCTTTCTATTTCTCAACTCCAGTGCTCTGCAATTCTGTGACCAGAAACTCAGCAGGCCAGAGGCAGCTTTGCAAATATGTGGGCATAACAGGCAAAAATAAGCTTGGAAGCTCCAGGTAGCGCAGGAGAGTACTGGAGTTCTGGTCACCAATGAGCAGCTCCTTATACTCTGTGATTTTAATGAATGATATAAACGTTCATAGACGTCAAAAAAGCTTGGAAAGGATTTAAATCTATTTCGATGTTCACCTAGATGTTTCAGCTGTGTGAAATTGAAAGATCAGCATTAAACATTAAAGAATAAAATAATGAGATACTAAAAATAATCTGTACTGGATCATGCTAAGAAATTACATGATTTTGGGGATGATATTTATCACCAAATCAAAGAATTTAATATGGTTTTGGAATTTGTTCTGTTTTGTTTTTAAGACAAATACAAACAACAACAACAAAAAAGCCAATGTACTAATTAAAAAAAAAAATGTAAGAGCCAACAGCATAAATTAACCTGGTATAGGATCCACCAGAGCTGACCAGATTTCGGCAAAGACAAAAACATTGTGGGTAATATCAACCGTTGTTTTCTTTTATGTTTAAAAGAAGTAGATTATAAAGGATGGAGAAAGGTGAAATTGGATGACAGAACTGTATTCTTCCGTACTTTTAATGAAATAAAACATTTAAACTTTTTCTCTCCGTAAAACTTAAGAATGCAAAATATAATCTGATGGTGCAAAACATGGCATTTACAAGACTACCAGATTTAAACTGCTGCTGTGCTTGAGGGGAAGGCAGCAACAAAGCTATGTAGTAAATGTGAAGACGGGTGTGGGTAAAGATAGATGTGAGCATGAGTGCATGGAAGGGGCTTTGTAAAAAGGGAAGGGAGGATTCAGGCAGCCTGGGTATGTATATGTGAATTACATGTCAGCATCAGCTAATTCATAGCAAAATATGGACATAAAAGGAAATACCCTATATGGGGAAATGCACTCATTAAACTTAAATTTTAAAAGGATGAAAACACAGATTACACTTTATTCTTAAAAACCAAAATGAATTTCAGTACAGAAAATGAAGACAGCATTTTGCAATTTTATCACTCAAAGGAGAATCTCTACTTGAGGAAATCAGTGTGCTGCACTTGGAGAGATGAAATGTTACAGCTTGTACACCAAAATTAAAAAATGAAATTAAATTAAAAAATGAAATGGTTACCAAGGTAATGCAGGTCAGGGGATCAAAGGTGAAGGGTCACACATTATTAAAAAGAAATCCAAAAGGGCGGCTGCATCATGATCTCTGCAAAACAAAGGAGCTCCAGTAAGTACAACTAGCATCTCCCAGAATCAACAATCAAGCTCTTTCTTGAAGCTTTCCCTGCAATTGAACAGTCTTCCCTGATTCCATGGAGAGCCATTTTCATTCAGGTACAAAACCAAATTTTAATCATGTTACTAACCAAAAAAAAAATATAAATATTTAACCAATCATATTAAAACCTTCAATATTTCCAATTGAAAGTGGCTGGGAAGTGCTGGCATTTCATTTCAGTTGGAATCCATACCCTGTTTTCTGGAAATGACAGTGTTTCATAAGTTGCCAACATATCAGAAATCTAATTTGGTCACAGCATGGTGAGTTGGTGTCATCCCCCCACCCCCTCTCCTCAAGAAATGAGTTCCAAAATTGAGTTTTTGGAAATTTCTTTCATTTGAAGTAGTTGCATAAAACTCCCATTATTGGAACATTTAGTATAACAATGTTCTAGAAGACAGCAATAAAGTGATACATGATAAAATAAACTGTGTAACTATACCTATTAAGTCTGTTCTCACATTCAACTCTCACTGCATAAGGAAAGGACATTTTAAGCAAAGTAACAACTTGCTGTCTCTCCTGGAATCATACAGTTAAGAGGAGCCTGCCTTGAGGACTAACCATGCAGGAAAGAGGGATCTGACAGGCTTTGTTTCCCAACAATGTTACACTTACTCACCTTCATTAACAAACTAACTTATGTTCCCACAAAGAGCAGGAGGGCGCAACCTTTGTTTGAAATGTAACTACCACCAGGTTATGGCACTTACTGACAGCAAAAACAAGAAGCAAATGGTGACAGTAAATGCTCATTTCCTGGTAAATGACCAACACAGGACAATCATCCTTACTGTCTTTAGTCTGAGAACTAATCCTGAGCAGGTTGTTCCCTGATTCAGGATCCAGGCTCCTTATGCTGAGCAGTCAGTCTGTGTCTAAGAAGTCCTGTGCACAGTGGCCTGCCACCTGAGGCAGGTGGAGAGCAGCTGGCAGAAGGAGCTTGGTTTGGTTACCATCTTAGCACCCCTTCCATTCTCCCACCTTAGTTTCACGCCATCACATCGAACACTTGAGTTAACTTTGTTAAAAATCACATCCCCAAATATATAAAAATATAGACAAGTGTCCAGAAGGATTTATTAAAAGAAATAAGATAGTCCTTCTAGTGGCTTATGGCAATCAATAAATAAAATAATCCTATGAATGTCATCTTTTGTTCCCTCTGATTAGGTTTTGTTAAAGTAACATAAGATCATCATGCACTGGATTGGAGTGTGTTAGTGCTTAAGGCCACATCTCTAAAGCCACGGCTTTCCCTTTCATTAGTTGCACAGCTATGAAAAGTAAACTAACATTTCATTTTTGGAGCCCTCATCTCACACAGTCTGGCACATACATATTTGCTGCTGGGAGGCATGCAGGCAATGTTGAACACTGCAAAAGGAATCAATACCCCATCAAAACAATGCATACAGTGCTTTTGTAGCATCATTATTGAGACCATTTCAGCATGTTTGCAACAAAAGACAAGAAGACAGCAGCGTGGCCTTAACTTGAGCTTTGTTTTCTAAAACATTTTATATTAAAAATAAGCTCCAGACTGTTCAGACCAAGGACTATACATCCAATATGTACCGACCAAACATATATTCATAATCTCTTAACAATAAGATGACTTCTTAATGCCTTTTAAAAGTCTTTTAAATCATTCTTAAAATTCCATAGCTTACAGAAACAGTTCCTCAAATTTCTGCCAATACATCAGTCCTGCCAGAAGTGTCAGACATAAACTACCCAAAGCTAAGCAACCTCCAAGTTGTCAGCTGCTCCCTAGCATGTCCTGACCTTCCATGGGAGTGAATTCATACTCCCTGCCTACACACATGGCAGTTATGACAGACAGCCTCTAAATTCAACTGTACCTATGGGGACAATGATCCAACTGATTTTTAAAGTAATAATCAATTAGGAATTTAGCCAGTGACTTCTGGTTGAGGAGAAGGTAGGCTGGAGTTTATTATGGTGCTAACAAGTCCCTAGAACAGCACTAAGGAAGGAAAGTGTGCACTCTACCACTGTCAGCAAAGACCTGGCACAGGATCCCACTATGTGGACAGCAGCTGAGACCACTGCACCTGCTGAAGTCGGCATGGAGTGCCTTCAGCAGTGTCCAGACAGCAGGTCTGTGGACACCTACCTGACCCAAAACCACTATTCTGGACCACAAGCTCTAGGAGGTTCAGGACCTGGGTAGCTACAATCTTCATCCAGGGCGCTAACTCTAGTCCTAACTGGAGCCAATGTGTTTTCCCTATAGAACTTTCTGGCTTCTAGACCATTTCCAGGTCTCAAGCAGCAATTGACCTCATAAACCAAAATTACCCATCTTCCTTTTCTTCTTCAGAAGCCTCCCTTGCCTTCACTATAGCCACAGTGAGTTAGTGATGAAGTTCTCATTAAAGTAACATAGAATACTCAGGTGTTGCCACAGACTGGAATAAGCTCTCAGCTGAGGAACCAAGGGGAATGTTCTACCAGGCGGGAACAGAGCTCTAGACCACCTCAGGGAAACTTTACAAAGTTACATACAGTTTGTCTCTTTCCACAACTAATAATAGAATTTTAAACAGTAAACCCCTAGCCAGCCTCCAAACCCTTCTGCATATCCTTGATCTGAATGTATCCACCTGCTCCCAGCAGAATTCTCCAGGGACTCTCATAACAGACTGTCTGGGACACACTTACAGACAAATTTAATTCCTTTTCTCAACAGATCTACAAGCAAGAGGAACCAGCTCCCTTCTCAGACAGAGCAAAGGCCTGTGAGAGGAAAGAGGTGCTGCCATGTTTCCCTTAGGTATTAACTTCTGATGTAACAAAGAAGGAAGAACTGGGAAGAAATCCACAACAAAAACAGTCACAAGATTCAGCATGAGGGAAGGTACCACAGAACTGAAGAAGCCCATCAAGACAGGATCTTAGACGTTCTTCTGGTTTTTCACAAAATGGCTATTAGTGTTGTTATGCAATACTTTCTGAAGCAGATACTAAGCTCTGCAAGAATGTGTACTTACTAAAGAGACATTCAGTTAAAAGCTGATTAAGGTGAGGGGCAAATTTTATTATTTTTAATCTATAAATACAAATGCATAAAATCCCAGCATGCCATTATATAGAGCATCAAATATACTTGAGCTAGATCCAGCTTTTTAAGCTAAGCAAAGGCTATACTTCTATTACCACTTCATAGTATGGTCTATGTTAGTTTGCCCGACATGGCAGAAATGCAATCCACTCCAACACCAGAAAAACAAGTGTTTGGCTTTCACCTTTTCAGGCCCCGTGTTCACAGACTCAAATGTTTGCACTCCCCGAGTCCCAGGCCCCGTGTTTGTAGTCCCTGTGTCCAAGGCAACCTTGTTCACAGTCCCAATGTTTGACCCAAGATGAGGTGCAACCTCCTTTTCTTTGCCAACCACCATCATGTCTTCTGGTTTTCCAAATTTTCAGAATACCAACCTTCGTTACTTGTCTCTAAGATTAACTAAGACATATGTCCATTTCTTCAAAAACTTTCTATAAATGATATAACATCCCACACCTACAATCACAGTATTCCTACTATATATTCCTTTCTTTTCTTTTCTTTTTTGAAAGACGGTCTCACTATGTAGCTCTCACTAGCCTGGAGATTGCTATATAGACCAGAATAGCCTGAAACTCATAAATCCACCTGCCTATGCCTCCCAAGAGCTGGGATTAAAGAAGTGTACTATCCGAGTCCTACTGTAATAATTTTAAGGGGGTGGGGAGATGAGGTAGCACACAGCTGTAACCCCAAAATTAGGTAAGAGGATTTAGAGATCTGGGCCCAACTGGACTATACAATTAGAGCAAGAAAAACAAAGAACTAAAAAGAAAGGGGAGAGTCAGGCGGGGTAGAGAAGACAAACTATTAACCCTCAACAATGAATGTAACCCTTTCCTCTGGTAGCTTAGAATATTTCACAAAGGCTAAAGAGGATGGGAAGGAGGAATAGTGAGAGCAACCACAGGACTTCTGGGGGGTACACAGGCTCATGGCACTGAGGCTATTCATGCCAGAACACACACCACTGTCTCACATGCAGGAGCTAAACAGTAGACCTCACAGAATCAAATAGAACAGTCGTTATCAGAACCTGGAGTGGCTAAGGGGCCAAGAATAAAACACGGTGAAAGGGGACAGTGAGCATTAATTATTTTCAGATAAGGTCACATACCATTTGTAGCTCAAGCTGGCCCAGGCTGGCTTTCAACTCATGGCAATCCTACGACCTCAGCCTCCCAAATGCTGAAATACAACAGACCTGAGCAACCATGCCTGGCTAGCACTGAGAGTGGATGGTTGACAATGAGGATATATTTCTAAGTAACCAGAAGAAAAACTTCTGAATGTTCTCAGCATAAACACACTCACATATGCATCAAGTAATAGGCATGCCAATCAATTAAAACATCTTAACGCAGCCCATAAAAATGAAATTACTATGTATCAGTTAAAAATAAAAATAGAGGGGGTTAGGAAGATTGATCCATGGATAAAGAACTTGTCACACAGTTTAAGAATCAAAATTTGGACTCCCCAGAACCCACATAAAACAACAAATAACCATCTGTAATTCTACAAGATATGGGGCAGAAATGGTAAAAATCCCAGAAACTCTCCAGCTAGCATGCCTTACCAAGCACTGAGCAAAAACCCTGCCTCAAACAGCAAGACCAAAGACAACTGATACTCAATGTTGTCCTCTGATCAACACACAAGGGCCCATATTCTCTCTCTCTCTCTCTGTCTCTCTGTCTCTCTCTCTCTCTCTCTCTCTCCACACACAGCCACACCAAACACAATTAACAATTCAATCAAAACATAAACCAGTTGTTAATAAGCTTGCCCAGCATGCACCAAAGCCTGAGTTTGATCCCCAGAAGCACATAAAAAGGGTGTAGTAGTGTTATGTCATAATCCCAGCACTCAGAGGGTAGAGGTAGAAGGATTAGATATGCAAAGTCATACTTGGCTACGTTACATAGCAAATTCCAGGTTAGACAGGACTACATGAGACTCTCTAAATCTTAAAGATTACATAATTTATCACATGCTAGTTCCTCAATAAAGCAAGCTGTGCAAGGACAAGAACGCCAAGTGGAAGCACAGGACAAGGATTTAGCCTCAGGCCATGTTGGGACTGTCCATGCAGAGAATGTCAACAAACTTCTAGGCAGGCTGTGGAAGCCACTGCTCCTGAGCTCTTTGTTGCCTGTCTATTACCTGTCTACCAGAGTAGCCTCCTTACTCATGCATAAGGACGCACACTGTGTATTTAAATGTTTGGTACTGGTTACCCATACTGGCTACACATCTTAAATCACCCCGCTTTCAAAATCAGATTGGCTTACCACATTTATAAAACTGAGTAGCATAGCCAAGACCCACTTCTTTCTAGCTGTCCACTGGGGTAAGGGTTGACAAAAATGTTTAAGTTCCTCAAAAACAAATTTAAAAGAAATAAAAAATAAAATTCACCACTGCTAGCATTATCAATTTTTTTTTTTGTTTACAAGCCTGGTGGCATACCTCTTTAATCCCAGCACTCTGGGAGGCTGAGGCAAGCAGATCTCTGTAAATTTAAGGACGCCCTAATCTACAGAGCCAGTTCCAGGAAAGCCAAGGCTACACAAAGAAACACTGTCTCAAAAAAACAAAAAAATAACAACAACAAAAATTTCCTTGCAGACTTCTCAGCAACACACACCAGTGATCACCTGTCGTCGTCGTCCGCCCCCCCCCCCGCACTGGGAGAGATGCTTCCATCTGAGCCATCACCCATAAACAGTCTCTCAAGGACAGCAGCAGGAGACTGAGATTCTCAACCCCAAACAGGTGACTAAGGAGCCTGCCTATCTGGCAAGCCACCCAGGTGAGTCTGGTTAGTTCACAACCCTCCCTTTGAAATTGGCCGAATCTATCCTCCAGCTTCCTCACAGACACACTGACCTCAGGGGGCAACTAGCTATTAAGTGGCAAAGCTGCTAAAATTTTTTAACTTTAAAAGAAAATCCAAGCCTGCAGAGAAAACTCAGTAAGTAAACTGCCTGTGTTTTAAGCATGAAGACCTGAATTCAGATCTGAAGAAACCATGTAAAGGCAGATGTAGAAGCACAAATCCGTAACCCCAGAGGTGGGAGTGCATGTCTGTAATCCCAGCGCTCCAGCAGCAAGATAGGAGGAGAGACCCTACACTCCGCAAGAGCTTGGTCACGCAGAGACAGGGCAGGAATCATCCACAAACTCTGCAAACACTTGCATGTGACACAGTCTGTGGCACAGCTTACTGGTGGTCCGTCTCTTACTGGTGGTCCGTCTCTATCAAGATTTCAAAGCTTTCAGATGCCTGCCTTTAAGTTGTTAAACCCAAGAGAATTATGTATGAAGTGGAGTGGAGGAGGGGAAGGCAAGGCGGAAGCAAGGCAGAAGAGAGAAACTGGGAGGGAAATACAAAAACTACTTTCTGAAAAAGTCAAATGGAAACCAGTAGAAGTTTCCTAAAATTTATTTATACACATGCATAAAGAATTAAAATGGGCATTCTATGACTGGGCAACAATGTCCCTACTAGGCACTAGGAGCTAACGAATAAAAAGCCCAGCCCTGGGAATGAGTTACTGGGGGGCGGGGGGGAGTTCTGAGTCAGTGAGATTCCCAAAGATCCCCAAACACTACTACAGGCTATTGCCAAAGCTCTTGGCTACCTTCCAGAATGTGATGGCAAGACTCTGTTACTGAAGACACCACATAGGTGATCATATAAAAAGAAGTACCAAGCTAGTACTGACATGGAAGCATCATCTCTCCTGGCTAGCTCTCACGCTGCTATGCATGCTGCCAGAGGAGAAAAGTAATCATCTTACTGAGCTGTGAACTCTGCAAGCTCCAATAATGACAGGCCTGGTCAGACATGGCCACTGGTACAATAGCAAAGTAAACATTATGGGAGTAACTGACCACTTCTGATTTTATTTTATGTCTACTCCACAAGATGATATCCATACCTGGAACTATATTAAGTAAAAAAATCTATGGCTAGACAGATTATAGACACCAGGAGAGAACATACTATTATTATTCTGCTAAACAGAGTATTAAACCAAATCCTAATGACTTAACATTATACCTATAGATTTAGGTCATTTCTCAATCCTTATCAGAAATACTTGTACAAGTAGATGATGATCAAACGACACGGAGACCCACAACTGGCCAACGTGCAGAGAATGAGAGACTAAAGAGTGTTTAGTCCTACATGGAATATAGATACTGCACTCCCTCCTCCAAAGGCTCAGAAATCACTGAAGAGGGGGCAGAAAGAGTGTAACAGTCAGAGACAGTAGATGGGTGCATGCAAGGAAAGAGCAGGATACCTGCTCATATGAACTCACAGCAGTTGTCACAGAATGTATCAAGACCTGCGCAAAGTCAGACTAAATCACAACGTGGAGAATGAAGTTAGGCATGAAATTTCATCCTTTGTTGGGAAGCTATTGGCAATTCTTAGCTGCTGAGAGAGGAAGGGTCAGTTTCCTCTACAAGCACAGCCCTGATAAATTGACTGTGGTAGTTGAATGTAAATGGCCCCCATAAGTTCTGAGGGAGTGGCACTATTAGGATGTGTGGCTTTGTTGGAATAGGTGTGGCCTTGTTAGAGGAAGTGTGTCACTACTGTGGGGGCAGGCTTTGAGGTCTCCTATGCTCAAGCTGCACCCAGTGTCTTAGTTCACTTCCTGTTGACTGCTGATCAAAACATAGGACTTTCACCTTGTTCTTCAGCACTATGCCTGAACTCTGCCGTGAAGATAATGGTTAATCCTCTAGAACTGTAAGTCACCCCAATTAAATGTTTTCCTTTATAAGAGTTGCCATGGTCGTGATGTCTCTTCACAGCAACAGACACCTAACTAATACACTGAGCATACACCTTTACGAAAGGCCACACATCTAAGAATATTTGGGCAACAAAAACTGGCTTTAATATGATAGGGGTACAGATTGCAAGGGGGAGGGGCACAAAGACACAAAGTTGGATTGGAAGGAAAAATAGATTGGGAAGGGCTGGGGGAGGGAAGATGACTATGATCAAAACATATAACATTCTCAAAGAATATTTTTCGTAAGTTTTTTAAACAAAGAACAGTGTTATTTTTTCCTTTTGTAATCTTGGGATATTACTTCATTTTCAACTATGTCTCATGTTCTCCATGATGACATGACAATATCATTCCTACATCATTAGTTACTATGAGAAGTAACTAGAAGTGATTAAAGCACCTATCAGCACTCAAGCTAAGGACAATAAATGTTAGTTCTGCAGCCAGAACATCTTATCTAACTCCCTTGCTTACCAGGGACACATTCCATGGATGGAGGGGGGAGATGTAGGCTCAAGACAGCCAATCTTAAAGTTGGAATTCAGAATACATAGCTCAAACTTTAAAGGGATAGTCTGTGGGGATTGCCTCCAACTCCAACTGATTCACAAAGTCCAAACCCCACACTCTGCACAGAGTGCTGAACGCAGAGGCTCACAATTCATGTAATGAGTGAGGAAATAAATAGGGCAAGAGTAGCAGAGGCTGAGCATGCACTTCTAAACCCAACACTGACCCTCTCACCAAACCTTATAGAGTACACAGGAAAGGATGCACACTTATCACGGAACAAGAGTAATATACTAAAGTGAAGAGTATCTGTTTCCTGACAAAAATTCACCAGTGGACAAACATTTATCAAGCAACTACCTTGGAGGAAACCTCAGGAGAAAGTATCAGGGATGGATACCAAAAAAGCAGCAGAGACAAAATCCCAGCCTGCTCTACCTTAGCAACCCATGCACAGCTCAGACCCAGATCGAGACATTTCAGACAGCATGCATATACTAAACAAAATGTAGGAACTATGAAAGTTCACAGAAAGGGCACTTCATTGACCCCGCAAGGCAACAGAGAGATTTGGAGGAAAACAGTGGAGAGAGAGTGAGTACCAATCCAGGCAAGAAAAGACCATATAAGAACTGGGAATGCAGAGGCAGCCAGCAGCCACACTTCAGACCCGTGGAGGGTGCAGGCAGTCTTGAGAAAAAAGCACTTCTAAAGACTACTTTGGATGGTGACCAAACTAGGGACCAGCTACAGTGGCAGAAAGGCCTGGAGGAGCCCCAATGCAGCTTAGAACCCAAGGGTCATTTTAGTCTGGAGAGAGTGGTAGGCATAAAGAATGGGAAATTATTTGAGAAAAAGATCCAAAAAAAATTGGGTAAGGTGCAATACAGATCAAAAGAAGGGCAAAGTGTTCCAAATGACCCTCAAAGGAACAATAATGGCCTTGCAGTAGATATACCTGGATACAGTTAATGACTTATGTAGAGAAAAGGTGTCTTTGACATAATGTGGTAAGAATGGTTCTTTTCCTTCCAGTGGCCCTCAATCCCCATCTAGTCACGAGGACGGTTAGTGAACAAACCCAAACCAAAGAATATCATATAAAATATTTCTCCTATCAAGGTTAACACCATCAAGACAAGTCAGAAAAAATGTCAGTTGAAGGAACCCTAAGAAGAGAAGTTAACTAAACAGTGTGGCATGCCAGACTGGGTTCTGGAAAAGCAAAGGACATGAAGAGGAAATATGGGAGATGAAGGAAGTGTACAGAACAGGTTGTGATGTCATCAATCCACTGGGGACCAATAAGACAGCTCAGTATTAACCAGAGCTAGGCACAGGGCTCAGAGCTCAATAACATTCTCCAACTTCCCTAATGTAAAAGGTTTCTTAAATCTGATCCTAAGATTTGACTAGAGCTAGAGGCTGAGGTTCTCTTTTGTGAACAGGACCTCAGGAGGAGACTGCTAGCTCTATTTCAAAAACTAAGAAAGGAATCCCCATCAGATCTCCAGAGATGACCTCAAGAAGGCAGCTCTGCTGTGATCTTGGTAGAGTCCTTGGCAAACTGGAATCATGCACGGCAGGAATAAGAATGAGTGTCAGAAAGAGAAAGGGAGCCCCCAGGATGTAGCTCACCAGTTCAGCCCCGTAAAGGAGAGTGGAAGAAGGAAGAAGGAAGAAGATCCAAACCCATACAGCAGAGAGTAAAACAATGGCTGTCAGATTGACTGTGATGAGAAGGCACTGACCAAAGTGTACAGACTTCCAGCTGTAAAAGGAATGAGTTCTGGGAACTCAATGTACACCCTGCTGGTCCCAGTTAACAATATTGTGTTACTTATTTTAAATTTGCTAAAGTCACCTCTCCAACAGACACAGCAGGTGTGGTATAGCTCATGCAGACTGTGTTCATCATTATATAGGATACACACATTAAGTCCTCTCACCTTGGCTTTCTGAACATACAGTATTTATTATCAATTATATGTCATAGTGTGTCACGCCCTTAAAATCAGTGTCATTTACATGATCTATACTCTTGTCCTCTTTATGATCCTATTTTATCAAAAAGCATCTTATTTACAAAGAAGATGAAACTAAACTATCTGATAAAATCTCCTTGGCTCTTTTTTTTTGAGTGGTAGGAAGAGACAAGTAATATCCACATTTAATGGCAGCAGACAAAAGGCATAAAGCCAAGACCTGAGAAAATTCCACTGTCAAATTTAAGAAGAGAGCAAGAGGGTGTATCCAGCACAGGAGAAGAAGGGTCATCACCATCCCAGGAGCTGGGGAGGTATGGTGTGTGCGGTCACTGTGGCATGTGTGACAGCAAAAGCACACACTGAAAAATGCTTTTATTGAACTCTGCTGCTGCTATTGAAGACAAAATGTTGTTTTTGGCAACATTGTTGATATTGGTAGTGATGTCATTGTTGCTGCAGTTATTGAAACTAGAACTCAGAGCAATCCTCCTCTACTTCCTGAGTGATTAGGATCACAGACATAAATCACATACCTGACTTATTTTAACTTTTAGATCACTAGTGATTCAAGAAAGAAGGTGCAACAGAATAATGGGAGCTAGGTTGAGCTAAATAAAACACTTGAATTAAGTGAAGATGGGGAGGGGAGTAGTCTGGATCTCAAATTTGCAAACCCATGCTCATGGCAGCACTATTCAAACTATATAGAGGCAAACTGTGGTATCTATATAATGGAATACTCACTCCGCTTTAAAAGGGAAGGAGGCTGGAGAGACAACTCAGAAGTTAAGAGCACAAACTGTTCTTGCAGAAAACCCAAATTCAGGTCCGGATACACTTTATGGCAGCTCACAACCACCTTTAAGTTCAGTTCTATAGGAGTTGATGCCCTCTTCAGGCCTCTTCAAGCCCATGTACTCACATGCACAGACCTACATACTTACAGTTAAAAATAAAATTAAATCTTTAAAATCAGAAGGGAAGGGGAGGCTAACATACGCTACATCAAAAAACCTTTAGAGCATTATACTAATTAAATAGTCCAGTCACACACAAAGAGAAAGTACTACCTGACTCCCCTTTTTAAGGTTCCCAGAACCAACTGCACAGATGACAGAATAGAAGGTGTTGGGGAAAGGGATAGGCTGTTTGAAGACAAAGTTTCAGTTTCTGGAGATGGATGATGATGGTGGGTACACAACAAAAATAAACTTTACATTGCTTAGTTCTATGCAGAGAAAACACTAAGACTCTGATTTTCTGTTGTATAAATGTGAAAGGCACCTGTCTGAACACTGAAGTCACCACCAGGCCATAATGACCATCACTGCAAAGAACTTAGAGCAGGAGTATATGGGTGAGAGCACAGTGCAAGCAGAGAGATGATGGATACTGGTCCCTCCCTAACAGGAACCAGGGCAGTCAGACCAGACCAAGGACATTCCTCCAGTCATCACAGCTGGACCTACCAATATTTGTGATGTGCACAGACATGAAAGGAGAGGAAGCGAAGGCTACAGAAACAAAGATAGAAACTATTCCAGTCCCATCATCAGTGACAAGACCTGCTTTTAATTCAGTCTTCTTTAACATACAGCTTCTAAGATCGCATGAGCTTATTTATTAAAGTCACAACAGAATTCATTCAAACAAGAAAGTATCTACTGTAAAGCTGCACTCTGTTTTTGACAGATATTTAAGCAGAGATGGCCACTAATTTTCTTTTTATAATGTTAGAATGAAAGGAAGGTCACCATGTAAGGAAAGATAACTGTAACAACAATATAAACCAGAGTGAACAGATCACAGAAGACAGTCCAAACAGAGCCCATGGCTGTCAGAGAAACACAGGTAACTGCAGCATTTAAAGTCAACTGGGAAAGATCAACAACTCAATACAGGGAGCAATTTGGAAGGAAAATGAAATTACAACTATGCCTCACCCTGCTCATGTGGCTTCTTTAGTGTTTAGTTACATTAAACATCTTAGGATAAAACAGAGAAAGAGAATCTAAATAGATAACCCAATACTATACAAGGAAGACTTTTCTGTAAATGCCCAAGACCAAACAAGTTCAGAAAGCTAACAATTAACTACAAGTGCTTTGGGGGGGGGGGAGACGACTATACACATTTCTTTAAAAAAAAGCACTTAGAAAGCAAGGGCAGAGGGAGAGAGGATGAAGAACCAACTTCAGAAAAACAGCAAAAGAAATGAAGATAATTTTTAAAAAATATAACATGAAGTTAGATAAGCAGTCAAAACAGGATAAATCACAGGAACATACAAACAAATGGCATTTAAAGGAAGCAAGAAGCCAGACATAGTGACACATACCTGTAATTCCAGCTCTTGGGAGGCTGAGGCAGAACTACACAGAAGGACCCTATCACCTGGTAACAATGGAAGTGTCAGCTTCTCACCCAACAGACTAGAAGATCCCTGAGTGAGAACACCTACTGTTGGTAAGGACGTGTGGAACACACACTCTCATCTAATCATATATCTGATTACTGAGAACTGAATTGCTACATAGCAAATGTTTATCCTTTGACAAGTACATCTGTCTGGAGAGCATAACTAGAGATGTATGCAAAAAGATATGTGAACCAGAATGTTAAGTGTGCTAGTTAAAAAAGGCTCAGTTATATTAAACATCTAAGGCTAAAAATCCAAACCAAAATGATGTAAGAGCAAAATAGAGATTGCTAAGTTTTTTATGGGCATCCTTGCTCTGCAATCATGTATATTCATAACCACACATATGCACCAACATGGAAAACAGTCATAATGTTCTGTGTAATAAGGAGAAAATAGTTAAGGAAGTGTCGTGTGTGTCTTTGTGTGTGCACATGCACATGCAAGCTCTATAGAGATATACACCACAGGAGCACACAGATCTTGCTCAAGCATCATTTACATCTACAGAAGGGCATTACTATGGTCTGGACATGTTTCAAAGTGTCCCACAAAAGGTCTGTATCATTAGTCTGGTCTCCAGCATAAAGGTATATAACCTCCTTTGTGAAGTGGACCCTAGAGGAAGTCCTGCAACTGGAGACAGAGAGAGGTTCTTAAGAGCAATGGGCAGCTTGCCAATGAAGAAACCCTAGAGGGTTCTTGGACCAGTCCGGCCTCTCTGGCTTCCTATTTGGTGACACAATTTCTCCCTCCACATATGCTCCTGAAATCAACCATCAGATCTTGCCAGGAGGGTGAACTCGTAAGCCACCTGATCTTAAACTATCAACCTATAAGTTAATTGTGAGTTAAATAACACTTACTATAAAGCCCCTAGCCTTAGGCATTTTCAGTATAAAAAATCAAAAATTAGAATACACATTCCCAAAAACCAAGTTGCACACAATGACTTCTTCTAAGATGTACAACTGGTAGGAGAAAGTCTGTTTTTAAATGTCCACATTTCTATGGGGCTAGATTTTTTAAGTGACACTTATTATCACCTTTAATTAATCACATATAACAAAATGTAATAAAGCAATTTCTGGGAATAAGCATATATGATCTGTGGCAAAGAACAGAGAGATACCATGTGTTTCTTTCTGCTAGCCATGGAGTCTTTGGGGTATAAGGTCCCTTTAGCTATAACTTAGTAGTCCTTACACGAACACCCAAATCTCCCAGACTAGAGAGTATCCTGCATGAGCATCCAGAAACAGACTGTCTTGAGCTACAGTAAAGGCATGTGGTGCTGGGATCCTCACAGAAAAAGCATTACAAATATACAACAATCCTCTTCAAGGTTGCCTAAATTAGAAAGAATTATGGCCTGCCAATAAGACTCAGGCAAAGAACGCTATGAGCTGTACTCACCAAAGGCCTATGAAGATATGTACAATAGAAATGGACTATTAACTGATTTAAAGAGTGACTTCAATATATAGTCACTACTGCTTGAATGCAGCTAAACCAGTTTGACTGCCATAAGCAACACAACATATATGCATATAAAGAATGATGATGATATTGGCAACACAGATTAAATATCGTCAATATGTAAAAACCAGTTTGAATTTTAGATTACTAAAAAAAAAAATCTAAAAAGTCACCCCTGTTGGGCAAGGCATCTTTAAGATCTGTAAATTTCACTAGAACACCTGAGAAAGAAAAGATAAATCCAGGGCCATGAAACCAAAAAGATCCTCTCAGAGTGAATAGAATTACAATTCTTAAACATTTATTTTATTTACATTATTGTGTTACGACATAGCAGGGCACAACTCAGTTCTCCCCTTCCTTCTTTATGTGGGTTCTGGTATTGAACTCAAATACAAGTGTTTCTAAAAACTGACACATCTTGTTGGTCTGGCCCAGGACTATGGTTTGCATTAGGGTCAAGAGTACTAACATCCCCACAACAATGTTCATTCACAACTGTCCCCTCTTTCCTCCTATTTCCTGGGACTAGGTATCATTAACTTCTACAGAGTATCAAACAGGTTCCCTACTGTCTTCTCCACCTTCAGAAGGGAAAAGCCTGAAGTGAGTTTTGCAATTTGTATATACCTACCAAGGCTACAAAGGTTCAAATATTTGATCAGCCAATTAACACCCTCTTTTCTAGTCAGTCACATCTCCTATCTGTGCAAGAAAACACAGGCTTTGTCCCACAGAACCTGTGGAAGTACCTAGCTCCACACTCTCGCCAGTTTCTTGCCTCTAGCTCCCACTGTACTTGTTCGATTTTGTTTGCTCTTCGTCTCCAATCCACATGGGGGAGGAGGGGGGATTCACATTCACTACAGAGGGTTACTGGAAACCCAGCATCACATTCTGTGAAATGACTGGAGTGTAAAAAAAAAAGAACTTGGGAGTCACATTAACAGCTCCTCACCTCCCAGGCAGGCCACATTCACCCTATTCCCATGGCTTGAAACCCCATCCCCAGATGTCCAGGTATATCTAGCTTCAATGCTGTCACCTTGGTACCAGCATGCTAGTGTCCCCTAGATTACTGAAAATGCATCCCATGGACTCTGTATTAAGAAGAGCCTCTCTACTGACGCAAAATAACTCCAAATAGACCAGATTAGACTGAATTAAAAATGCCCACATTTAATAAATGTCACACTCCTGGATGGACTGGAAGGGAGAGGAGCCCCGATACCATGTGTCGTTCTCCTACCCCCCAAATAGCCTATGGGAGTGGTTCTGACCTCCCCGGGGAGGTGTCAGCACTTAGCAGGCTGGGAGTTGGAGTCCGGACCAATGTAACTCCCAGGCCAGGGGCAGGGGTGACGCGCCTGAAGTCTGACCCACATGGCGAAAGCCACAGAGGTGAAGATTGCATGGCCAGGGAGGTCTGCCATTCAATTTTCACAGGCCTGTTCTCAGCTCAAGGGTTGTCCCGGTGGATGCACTGTGACAGACTTGAGTCACACAGGCATGCCCTTCTAATGGGTTTCTTGTGATTCCAAGATGAATCCTAAAACGCCCTTCAGCGGCCTTTTACAAAAATCCTTTTAAATTGGGGCTATCTAACCTAAATTAACAATGCTCCAAAAGCCCGAGGTTTCTAAATGTCATTCCTGCCAGGCTCTGCTCCTGACCCCGCTTGGGCAGCCTTTAAAAAAACAAACAAACAAACAAACAAACAAACAAAAAACCTCCTTTTAAATTGGAATTAACACCTAACTTAAACAAGGTTCCAAAAGCCCATGGTTTCTGCCATGTGATCCCGCCCCCCACCCTCCCCCCACCTGCTTCTCTAAGCTGTTTGCTGTTTATCTCACTCTGGCCCCACCCCTTCCCCCTCTAGCTGTTTGCTGTGCTTCCCCAGCAGGCCTAACTACAGTGGGATTTTTAAGTTGGTCAGTTAACACAGATTTCTAAAAGTGTTTTATTTGTCTGTGTGTTAGAATGATGTAGCCACAGTATGTCTGTATGAGTGTATAAATATATTTCCGCAATGTGCTTCATTTATATTTCTGTGTGCACATGTGCTTGTTTAAGACCAGTAAAACTTGTATCTCCAGATTACAGCAGCTCTGGAAAAATACAAACACGTGGGTAACCTAACCTCACTGCCATCTTTGGTAAGGGTACTCCATCATCTTTGGTAAGAATACCCACATATGCTGGTATTCTTTGATTAAAATATTCATTTTAATCTTCTTGCGTTCACTAGCATTGATAAACTGTAACTACTTGGATAAAATACACATCTAAATTTACCTTATATGCCTAATTTAAAATAACAGATAACGGTACCCTGACTCTCACGCACCTGTACAGATCTGAGGGTATGGCATTTAACAAAAAGAGCTTCTAACACAGACGTGCCGGCTTCCGCAGCACCCTTTAGCTCCTCCAAGAAGACAGAAGACCTTCCACCTCCAGGCCTTGCCTTTGGGTTTGGTCAACCCACCCACACACAGCAAAAACCAGCCTTCTACCTCTTCAGCTTCCTGGATGCTTCACCAGGACTCAATCCTCTCATCCTGCCAAGCCAGGTAGACTAAATCTTCCCTCCACAGGAAAAACTCTTTGGGCCACCTGTAAAGCTAACGGCAAGCACTGCTTCTAAGACTGGCATTCTCGGACTGGAGAGATGGCTCAGTGTTTAAGAGCACTGGCTGCTCTTCCAGAGGTCCTGAGTTCAATTCCCAGCAATCATATGGTGGTTCACAACAATCTAATGAGATCTGGCGCCCTCTTCTGGCATGCGGGCATATATGCAGGCAGAATATTGCATACTAGATAGATAGATAGATAGATAGATAGATAGATAGATAGATAGATATTTAAAAAAAAAAAAGACTGGCGTTCTCCAAGGACTAAAGAGAGGAATTGGAATTGCCTGCATAGCTAAAATGCTGCCTCATTTTTGCTCATTTATCCTTCCCAGATCTGTCTAATGGCATTTGACAATTAAGGTACTGTTAGACATAAAGTTTCCTGACAAAATACAGGTTTCAGGATTCTTAAATAATCTGGGGTTCCCAATTCCTTTCATTGTCTTAACCTAAAGCAGTAGCCTTTTACTCTATGACACCAAGGTGTGAATCTGTTCCAGTTCTATTACAACTTCTGGGGGAAAGTTCTGCTACACTAACTCCAGCCAGTTTCAAACATATTTTACAGGTCACTCCTGCTGCCTGGGCCAAGATCAACTCACAAAGTGCTCTCCAGACAACGCCTACATCTGTACCAACCCCTGGTACTTCACCATTGGTACCAACTCTCCTGGATTAAGAAGAATATTTTTTTCTCCCAGCTACCTGCTTTCTCATCTTCCTAAAAAAGTAGCTGCCTGAGGACTACAAAATGACAGCAAACCGGATCTGGGATGTTTGACTGAAAGTGAGACCCCAGCCCTCTGACACCCCTATATCCAAGAAGTCTGGGATGACTGGAAATGTTACCCCAGCCCCTGGCCTAAGAGTTGCCTTGGTCCGGACTCCAACTCCCAGCCTGCCAAGCACTGACCCCTCCCCAGGGAGGGTTAGGACCACTCCCACAGGATATTTAGGCTGGTGCCACAAAAAGGAACACATGGTCTCTGAGGTTTGTGTGGGCTTCTCACCCCGCCATGCTGTCCCGGTCCATAAGGGAGTACGGCATTTAATAAACGTGGGCATTTTTGATTTGGTCTAATCTGATCTAATTGGAGTTATTTTACATCGGTGGAGAGGCTCTTCTTAACACTCTGGAAGTCAGTTAAGTGACAGAGATGTGCCTACAACAGATTACAAAACTCTATAATCTCAGGCCTCCATTGTAGGAATCTGCCCTAGAACACCCCACTTCCTCAGGTAGCCCAAAGCCAGGAGCAATTTAACCTCTGCTGCTGACCATTCTGCCACAATTTAACTCATTCTATTCTCTAACCTCCCCACTGCTCCCTACTTTTTCACATGGAACAAAGTCCTCCCCACAAGTTTCCTCTATCTGGATCTGTCACAGCGCTAACACCTGGTCCTTTCAATGGCTTTGCATCTCTTTGAATGGCTTTCTAAATACATGTCTACTCTTTGATGACTGGCTCAGTGGTGACTGTACCTTGGTCTCACACAGACGTCTCCAAAGACCAGACAATGCTGGTCAAGTAACCAGTTGCCCTATCTCAACAGCCTTCACCTCTGCAAAGGTAAATCTAGTATCTGCTCTGTCTGCTCTCAGGTATCTAGTCTGGACAGAAAGAGCATGCAATGGTATGGTTTACTGAATTAATACAAAATGTCTAAGGCCAGTCAGACGGTGGTGGCATACACCTTTAATCCCAGCACTAGGTAGTCAGAGGCAGGCAGATCTCTGTGAGTTCAAGGCCAGCCTGGTCTACAAAGCAAATTCCAGAACAGGCTCCAAAGCTACAGAGAAACCCTGTCTCAAAAATCAAAAAACAAGCAAAAAAAAAAGTCTAGGGCCAAAAATATGCAAGGGAGAGGGAAACCACTGGCACCCACCTGCCATCTTGACAGATCTAGCCTTCTAGGGTTTTATGCCAGAAGTGCATTGTTCTCAACAGCCAGCCTTTCTATACCAGTGGCTTCTCCAACATCCAGTTCCTACAGCAGGTGCAGCCACTCTGCCTTATGGATATTGCAGCACATGGCTGACAATCTGACAATTCTCAGCAGCATGCATCCAGGGACTTCTCTGCCACACAGTAAACCAAAGCCCTGCCCTCTGGATTTGCTCATTTACTCACTAATTTACTTATTTGTTTATTTTTGCCATGCTAAAGATCAAGCCTGAGCCTCATGCATGCTACACTAGGTTCCATAAATGAGCTACATCCCCAATTTCAAACACCATTTACTGCAGTGTGTGTCCTTTCTCTACTGCTCTGCAGGAGTTCTTATGTGATCAGCCCAGTTTCTGCGGAGGTGTGGATCTCTTTTATAGATCACTCAGTTCAATGGTCTACTGTTTGCCTTACTAAAACCATATTTTCACTATTTTACAGCAAGTCTTACTACCTGGAGCATATAGAAACTCTGTCCTTCAGAATTAGCTTATCCTATTTATCTCTCTACACACATCTTAGCACCCATCTCTCAATTTTAACCACTCCATTCTCCTCCAAAAAGTCTGCTGACACTGCCTAATACTATGTCAAATGCATAAAAAAAAAGAGGGCAAAAAACAAAAATCTTTAAAAAGTGAGTTTTCTAATTACTGAACATAGCATATCATGTTGTATCTGTTGCTCTTGCATGGACTACACTGCTTCCCAGTTTTTTCCTAAACAATATGCTTTTTATACTATGGCAAATGACTGGCTTTACGACACTTTCTGTTAGCTATCAGTGTATAAAAACAGCTGTAACTAGAGCTACGTTGAGTCTTCAACCTCATTTATTACTAATGTTAAAAAGATATAGTCAAACTGGCTGTGTGCACAATTGATAAGACCACAGCCATATTCCTTCCACTCCAATTCCTAAACTCTTTTCTTGTCGTACTAAACTTGGGAAAACATCCAGTAACACAATAAACAGACGTGCTGGGGATGAAATAACTCGCTTCTTTCCCAGGCAGAAGACAACAGCTACCAACCACTCTTACCATTTAACTGGAGGCTTGCTGGACAGCTTCTCTAAGTGCTTTCTAGCCATTTGACTTATTTCATTTCTGAACAAGCACTGTATTTTATCAAAGTAGTTCTGTATTTGTTAACATCACAATTTTTAGTTTTATCTTATTAATTTAGTGATTTATACCAATCAATTTTTTGAATATTTAATCTTTAGATTTATCTAATATTTTTAAGGGATAAACCAACTGTTCTAAGTTTATTTAAATAAACTTCTAGCCTTTCCTCAAGATAGTACTGATACCATACACTAAATTTAAAAATATGTTCAAATATAACTGCATCCTGCATCCTGACACTGCTTATCACTACTGCAAACTCCCTGCTTTTCTGTCCTCTGGTTTTAGAACAGGGACTAAGAGGCTGCTTTTGTTAGGAGCACTAATTCTTTGTTTGGTCACAACCACAGGATCAAAGTGTGGAACCTCTGCCTTCACCTTGCTTCTGTCTTCCTTGCTCTGGGTCAGAATGCTTCTCAACTCAGTGGGCACACTGATCACTTGAGAAACACTTGTCTAGAAATGACAATCCTCCCCACAAGGCTGATGGCACCAAGATAAGAACAGGGTTTCTAAGTTTGAAGAGATATGCTCAACAAACTGTGAACAATGCCACTTCTGGAAGGATCCCCACACAAGACTGGTACAACCCTAACAGCTGAAGGAATAAACTCCATCTTGGCTTCCTGACTTGTCCTTTCTCAGCATTGTTCTCTCTGCAGTCACCTCGAATTCCAGGAACAACACTCTATTTAGGAGCACTAGATAGATGATCAGTTGAATTTATCCCGCAGACAGCAGCAACCCTCTTATCCACGGTCCCACGTGGCCAACTAGACTACAATTTGATCCAACTGCCTAACTAAGCATGTTTCTCACTCCCACTTCTGTTCCTTCCCTATTTAAACCTGAAGATCTTTTAAGTGTCCCAAGGACAAGGCTGAAGAAGCTGGGCACCCCTCCCTATCTCAGCCGCTAAACTGAATATTCCTTTGCTGTTTCTTGACCTCACTTTCTATTTGGAGTGTTCAGCCCCTTCTGCCTCGAACAGTAACAGACTCCAAAACTCCCCAGTCCTCATCTTCAACTGGTCTTCCTCTGTAAGGTATATTCTTCCTGACACTTCTTCTTCCCAGTCCCAATCTCCTTTACTTTCTGATCTCTGGTTGGCCTCCAGGACCTTTCTCTTCCCCCACTCCTCTAAGAAAGCTCAATCAGTACTCTTGGCTTCTTTGGCTTTTCCCTACATCTCTATCTAACTGCTCCCAAGGATGTCTGCCTTGATGTCTCACATATGCTCCAAGCTCCACCACAAAACATGAACTCAGCACTACTGAAACCTGTTGTTGGTGCATTTTGTTCTCAAGTCTCCTCTCCTCTCCTCTGCCAGGAGAAAACTCAGAATAAGCTCCCTAAGGTATTAAAAAAGGTATTTTAAGCTGAAAATACGAGTTCTAAAATCCCGTATCTTTCTACAAGCAGAGTCTCTCCACAGATCTCCAAATAACTCAGCTGTCATAAACCCCTTCCCCAGGAACAACTCAAACCTTCTATGATGAGAAGACAGCCAAAGAAACGTTTGCACCCAGATGCCAGAGGACCATCATTTCTCTTCTCTAAAGCCCCCACCCCACCCCCACCGCCAAACCTTGTTTCTTTTCCTACAAATGCACTCTGTCTCCCCTTTACTAATTAGTGTAGTACAGAAGGTAAAAAGTTTGGCTCTTTTCAATCACAATTCTCTATAAATATCCCTAAAATAAATATCATACATGTGCACACTCAAAAGGCCACACACACAAAACACTAGAATCTAGGTTTTGTTTTTTTTTTTTTCCTTGTTAACCTGTCTTTTATCGGCTTAGGGAAAATGTAGCACAAAGTTTCTGCCCCACCCAGTCCCACAGCTGTTCAGTACCAAAGAAACACACAAAGGCTTTTATTAATTACAATCCATTTGGCCTATTAGCTCAGGCTTATTAACTAGCTCTTACAACTTTAATTAACCCATTGGTGTGGGAGGTCCTTCTGTCTGTGTGTTGCTTTTCTTGGTTAATGAATAAAGAAACTGCCTTGGCCTGTTAATAGAGCAGAACTTAGGTAGGCAGGGAGACAGAACTGAATGCTGGGAGAAAGACGGCAGAGTCAGAGAGACACCATGGAACCGCCAGAGTCACACATGCCGAATCTTTGCCAGTAAGCCACTGCCATGTGGCAATATACAGATTAATAGAAATGGGTTAAATTAATTTAGGAGTTAGCCAATAAGAATCTAGAGCTAATGGGCCAAGCAGTGATTTAATTAATACACTTTCTGTGTGGTTATTTTGGGGCTAAGCTAGCCAGGTGGCCGGGACGAACAAGCGGGCCCTTTCTACAACCCATAATTCTTGTCTATGTTTAGCCACATGGCTTGGTACCTTTTCTCAGTAAGACATTCTCATCTTGCTTCCCCTGTGTCTCTCTCTGCCTTTCTTCTCCCCAGAATTCTCCAAGTCTGGTCACCCCATTTATACTTCCTGCCTGGCTACTGGCCAATCAGTGTTTTATTAAAACCAACATGAGTGACAAATCTTCACAGTGCACACAGCATCTCCCACAGCAAAAAAAGAAAGGACTACCACATCTTGGCAGTCATTTTAAACACTACTATATCTTCTCCAAAGGCCAGAAACAGAGCTAATGAACTGCTCTGGTTTGAAGTCCTCACCAGAATTCCAGCTTTCCTCCAGACCATTCTCTAGACCATTGGTTCTCAACCTTCCTAATGCTGTGACCCCTTAATACACGTCCTAATGTTGTAGTGATCCCAACCATAAAACTATCATTACTTCATAAGAGTAATTTTGTTACTGTTATGTATCATAATGTAAATGTCTTTGTTTTCTGATGGTCTTAGGTGACCCCTGTGAAAGGGTTGTTCAACAGCTCTCTTCAAAGGGGCCACATCCCACTCGTTGAGAATCTCTTCTCAAGACTGTCTAGAGTAACAGCGCAAGATAAAAACCTAATTGGTCACTGATCCAAATCTTACCATCAGGCCTGATTACCTCAGGTGTAAAACATAAAGCCAAAGCAGCCGTATGCAGTACTCAGGGACTGCTCTTCTCCCGTTCCTTTGTATATGCAATGCTTTCATGTTCGCTTTCTAATTCTGCCCACCCGGTAAACTCCTAAACACCTTCAAAATGTGTTGTATTTCTTGTGTTCATCTTTATACAGTGTCCCATGCTCATCTGATATATTCAATTTCCTGATACCCTAAGCACAGTTGATGCAACTGAGTTCCACTCCTAGAAGACTGCAGAGCCTCTTTTATGTCCTGGTTACTAGTGACAGAATGCCTCCTGGCTAAACTTGGATCAGGCACCTGAATGACTCTCTTTAGCGCTCACTGGAATCAGGCTCACAGAGCCCAGTGTTGGCGCACAGCCTACCAAGTGGCTTGGCTTGACTCTACCCCAGTTCCTGACTATTCCCAATACATGCTCCTCGTCTTCCACCACCCTCCATGTGGTACCTGACCACTCTTGTCTGCCTTTGACAAAAATCTTGCGGGTTAGTTTAGTCATAACCCACATAACTGCTAATGTTTCTTAGTAATTTTTCACCCACACCCCTCCTTCACCCTAGCTCCTTGCCTTGTGTGTAGGCAGACTTGGGCTCAGGCTGCCCTACTACAAAACCTCACTGCTGCCCTCCTAAATAAGGAGTCTTCCTAAACAGTCTGCCTTACTGTTTCAACAAGTGTCTTGAGTGCTTTCTTCTATAGCAGTATACAGCGGGTACTCAACACCACCACTAAAACAGATTAATAGATATGATGTTTAAGAATAAATGGTTTGGAACACTTATCAAAGATTGCTTAATGGAAAAAGCATGAAAAGTAACAACTGACTTAAATCATGAAAATGAAAAATTCTCATGCAAAAAAAAAAGCAACTCTAAAGTTTTACAAATAGTTCAGAGATGTAATACGTGATACTAAAAAAGTTTTATTATCATAAACTCAAACTATGCAGAATTAATCTCATTCAGCAGCACAAATGGTACCTTTTGCTGTTCTGCCCCAGAAGCAGCAGTCTCGATCCTAGTCATGTGAAAATGAGACAAAACACTGTTCAATGGTCACTTCTACCTGTAACTGTGGTACAACCAAAGCCCTGAACACAAAAGCAACAGAACTGCAATATGAGCAGTTGCATCCCTGGATAGAAGATAAAAAGAACCGTAATAAACACTGAAACAAAAAAGTGGCTCACTGTACATGGGAGCAGACAAGGAAGATTTCCAGCAAATTGTAGAGGATGAGAATCTTTTAATTTCGCAAATTATCAAAATGGGGTTTTGATATAGGAGTTTTGATGAATTTATATCTACTACTAAGTCCAAAAAAACCTCAGTTCAGCGTGTACAACCAACAAAGTGCAAGGACAAAATTCTCCCACTAAACTATCTCTCACACAGGATCCTCCCATCAGAGACCTAACAAGTCACAGCTACTTTCCTCTGGCTTTCTACAGTATGGTGAATAAGAAGCAATTACTACCCTCAAGTCCATACTTCAACAAGGAGCCCCTAACCCACCCATCTCTGAATCTTAGAAAGTTGGCAGGTGACACCTGCTGCAACCCTCTAGACTATCCACCACCACTAGACACTACCTGCCACCACTGGACTGAAAGTTTGTGTATTTTCTGTTTCCTGCAGCCTGTGTACAGAAGACAGTATGGTAATAAAACAAGCATTGTGGAACCCTCACCCCTATTCAAGGTGACTTTCCAAAGCCCAGAAGGCTCATCACACATCCTCTGCCAAAGGTCCCCTTGCTTTCTCTAAGTTTTACCTACAGTCATTGTTCAAACAGAAGCTTTACTGAGAAGTTATTCACATACCTTAAAATCCACCCACTTAGGAGTATTCTTAGTATGTTCACAAAGTTATGCAACCGTCACTATAGCAGCTTTTAGTACAAATGATTTAGAAATCTAGGACTTCCTTCCCTGGATTTACACTAGACTTAGAAGATAACCATGGAGCCCCCACTATATTCCAAAGCCTGAGCAGCTAAAGGTGGTAACACCCAGAAATGAAGGAGTTAGTCTGATCTTTCCAATGAGCTAGAAACAAACACAGCTGGAGGCAGCAGGTCACCTGCCTACTCACTGGCTCCTTTCATAAACTTTTCTCTTCAGCAGCTGGTCTTGCAGACCAACAGAAGCCAGCCCCTACCAGATGGTTGCTTTTTTTCTACTAACTTTCTCCACAGATTGATAGGTGCTGCCCATGCTAACAGCTGCTCATGCTGGCTACCCTTCCAGGGGCTTCAGGAGAGGTGCTATCGTGACTTTCCTGAGCCTCTTCTTTGTCCTGTACTTGTTTCCAGTTTCTCCCAAGATAGTTATCAGCTTATTCCTGTAATAAACACTCCCTTATTCTGAGACTCGCAGTGGGTCTACTTCCCCCCAGTGAACCCTGAACTGATTCAGATAGCTACATTCTGTGAGTCTCTTCTGTGTGCTGTACACAGCTATGTTCTGCCATCTATTATTTTATACCATACACTATTTTAATGGTCTAATTACTGAAATATTACATGCAAACAGAAAATACTGTAAATCATAAATATATGTATGCTTGTATGCATGTATCATACCATACCAATGTCCATAAAACAGAATACGAGATTCCCAAAAGCTGGCCCACATCCTCCCCACTCTCCAAAGATAACTATTTCTCAACAAATCTATCAATTCATTTTACCTATTTTCAAACAAGTTTTTAAGTTTATGTATGGAATCAGAATATTTAATCTCAAGTGCCTGCTTCTTTGCATCAACAACTTTGTTAAAGTCACTCATGAATGAAGCAAAAGTCCACTCATTTTTATGGCTTTACAGCTCTGTATTACATAAGCATACTACAACCAATCCTCTGTTGTGTTGTTAAGCATTTGGGCTGCTTCCAGACCGTGAGGACTAGGAGCATAGCTCTCGAGGGTGTTTCCCATGTGTTTTGGGTGCACACACACACGTTTTTGTTAACAACATATATAAGGAGTCGAACTACTAAGATGTGTGCTATGTCTCTTCCACTCTATCAGATAATTCAAATATTCCACAGTGGCTAAATTAATGCAGATACTGACTGCTCCTTGCCAACAACTGACGCTGTCCTTTTCAGTTTGGTCATTTCCAAACGCAGTAGTGTTTGCTGTAGTTCTGCTCTGCCCTTTCCTGAGGTGAACATCCTCACTTTCCTGTGCTGTATTTTCTTTTCTCTGACTTACAGAAATTCCTAAAATACTCTGATATAGGCCTGTGTTGGCCAATCTCACTCTATGACTTGACTTTTTCATTCACTCAAAGAGATCACTTAGTGAAGAGAAGTACTTTTACTGCAACCCAGTGCACCCTAAGCTTTTTATTTTATAATATCTGTGTCTTCATACTGCTGCACAGATCAGCACTAGGAAATGAACTGTGTTTAGCAATGTGTCCTGTCTGTATTACAACTCTTAGTTTAAAACCATCCTTCAAATGAGTGCAGTTGTCTAGAAGCAGAGTCCCTGACAAATACCAAACAGTAGGAAAGACGACAGATCACATGAGACTATGTATGAGTGTGAGAAGTGTGCTCCAACTGCTAGAGGGTATGCTTACAACCTCCACCTAAGCATGGGCATGTAGCAACCACACAATTTACCTCCGTAGATATAACATACACACATTGGCCCACATACATACATTTCTCATCCACATTTCAAAAATTATGACATCAAACAGAGATAGCTTAGCAGCTAAAGTGATTGTCACAGCAAGCTGACAGCATGAATTTGATCCACAGAACACATATAAAGGTAGAAGGAGAGAATCAACTCCACAAAGTAGTCATGCTAACAGTGGCATACGTACCCCACCTCCAACACATACACACATAGTAAATAAAATAGTAAATAAAATTTTTAAACAGTAGTTACAAAAAAATTAACTCACCGGGCGGTGGTGGCGCATGCCTTTAATCCCAGCACTCGGGAGGCAGAGGCAGGCGGATCTTTGTGAGTTCAAGACCAGCCTGGTCTACAAGAGCTAGTTCCAGTGCAGGCTCCAAAGCCACAGTGAAACCCTGTCTCGAAAAACCAAAAAAAAAAAAAAAAAACCTCAAAAAGTTAAGGAAGTTGCTATTAGCAGATTTTGCATCAACAAAATCTGTTATTGTATATATTGTATAGATATGTCTCTACAATCCCAGCACTTGGGAGATGAAGATGGACCAGACTGGCTACACAGCAATGTTCTGGCCAGCCTGAGAACATAAGGAGTCCTTGTCACCAAAGAAAAGTCAATCTCACTAAACATTAAAGTGTTCCCAGTGAAATCTCTTGAAAAGGAGGAAATATTCTGACCTAAATCATTAAGGCTGCCATCAATTTACAGAAAACCACAAGCAGATAATATGGTGAAGAAGAAGGTTGACACTAAACAATGAGCCAGATTAAACTATAAAGGCAGAAAAGGCAGCGAACAAGTTCTGTGGACAGTTAGAAAGTGAAGTGACACCAACTCTGCCTGTGCACTCAAGGTCAGGGAAAGGCTCAGTAAGACTTGACAGTGGCCACGAAGGACAGAGACGGCTACTTGATATCAAGGGAAGTTTCAGTAAGAGATGCTGACAGTGGACATCAAAGATGGAGACAGCTCCTCTCAGGCCAGTGAGTATTCTCTCAAGAGAGAGGCTGTACAGCTAGGAACACAGAGCCTCCAGCGAGGCAGGACTGCCTTCATGAGTATTTTTCAGCATCCCTTCTTGACCAAGCTAACAATGTAAGATGCCTAACACAACTGAAATCACTCAGAGACTGGTCATTCTATAACATCCTTCCAAACTGGATGGCACTTCCCAGGAGTGATGACTTCCACAGTGTTTTAGGACAGGAAACAACTACTGACAGAGGTGGCTATGAGGAAAAAAACAAAGAAATAACGTACACACGTTACACTTTACCAAGTTAGTCTAAACCACTCAGGATGGGAAAAGTTACAAAGAAAACAGGAAAATAAAAATGGATAAGCTTTGCCCTAGCAGGTATCAACCTAGAGTGTTGTAAACAGCCTGGCAGGTTCTTCCAAAGATTTGTGTTTGTGCATATGTATGCTTCAATACCCCTGGGACTGCAACTACAGGTGGTTGCAAACTATCTGATATGGGTGCTGGGAACCAAATGTGGGTCCTCTGCAAGAGCATTAAGCGTGCCTAACCGTGACACCTTCTCTCCAGTCCCTGCTTGGCAGTTTTATCCAAATTCAGATGTTCATTCAGATGCAATCCTTCTGTCTACTTGTTAATTACAAATGTCCCCTCTACTTCCTTCTGTGTACTTTAACCATAATTTGTTTAATTATGATGAGGATGACTTCTGAAAGCAGACAAGAGTAGATTAAACTAGTGGTTCTCAACCCTAGCAGTACTTAAGGACCTCCTAGAGCAATTTAAAAAACAAAAACCCAACCTCATCCCAAGGCCTCCAACTTAATTGGTCTAGGATTAAGCCTGAACAACACAGAGACAGCAGGAGGGGGCTGGCTTCTCAAAACTGCTTAAAGAAAGGCATTTTATCCTTCGGTGGAGCATTACAGTTTCAGTGGACCCTTTAAAAGGGCATTTTTCCATACCTCAGAGAATCTGGTCCAGGGATGAAAGAATCTGTACTATCTTGGCCTACTGGGTAGCAGCTTCTTCTGATAGTTTGGAAATCTTGCTTTCTACCACCCAAACTTTCAAGGGCTCACTTTGGGAGTTGCCATCAGAAGTAGCAAAGAGCCCTAGAAGGCATTTGGTCCCGCCCAAACTCCCACCCCCGCTGTAACTACATCTCTACTTTTGTCAGTTTTATAGATTTTTAGGTCTCCCATAGAATAATGTGTGGAAAGCAGTTCACAGGCTTCTAAGTGTTTGTTTTGTTTGTACTGCGCGTTGTTGACATTCCTGTTGCTCATTTTTACAGTTCTCTGAGATGGAGTCTCACTGTCCAGGATGTCTTTAGATAGTCAGGGTGGCCTCAAACTCATGGCACTCTTCCCACTTCATCCTTGGGAAGTGCTGGGATTATAGGTATGAGTCATCACACCTGATGCAAATTTTTTTGGAAAATTGCTAGACCTTCTTCTAGTTCAGAAGTACTAATGTTGGGGCTTGTGGCGGTTTGAATAAGAACGGTCCCCATAAATTCATCTGAATGCTCAATTATCAGGGAGTGGCACTACTTAGAAGGATTAGGAGTTATGTCCTTGTTGGGGTAGGTGTGGCCTTGTTGGAGGAAGCATATCGTATGTCACTGGGGGAAGGTTTTGAAGTTTCAAAAGCCCACATGAGGCAGTGTCTCTCTCTGTCTCTCGGCCTGGGGATCAGGATGTAGCTCTCAGCTACTACTCCAGTCGTGCCATGCTCGCCACCATGATGACAATAGACCAAGTCTCTAAAACTGTCAGCAAGCCCCAATTAATTGTTTTCCTTCGTAAGAGATGCTACGGTCATGGTGTGTCTGCGTAGTAATACACAGTGACTACAACAGGACTGCTCCAGTAGTTCACATGTCAGAGTTTAGCAGGCGAACCTGATGACTCAAATTCGAACTTTGGAACCTACATGGTCGAAGTAGAGGACCCACTCCCAAGAGTTTCTTTCATAAAGAAAAAAAGAAAAACTGTCCTCTCTAGCTTGTTTTTATCAATGACTCAGGAACTCCCAATGTACCTTTTGAGATGGCAAATTTAAAAGGGAGACTCAGAGATGCCCACAACAATGCTCTTAGGTGTGTCTTTAAGTGTAGTTCTGGAAGTCTCTTTCCTTCTCTTAGATCATGCTTAAAAGCAGTATTAAAAGTGTATTGGGGGGGCGGGCAAAGAAATCAAGATCTCTGGCTGCTTGGGCCAGGTGGTGGTAGCACATGCCTTTAATCCCAGCACTCAGGAGGCAAAAGCTAGAGGATCTCTGTGAGTTTAAAGCCAGCCTGGTCTATAAGAGCTAGTTTCAGGACATCTAGGACTGTACACAGAGAAACCCTGATTCGAAAATACAAAAATAAATAAATAAATAAATCTCTGGCTGCTGAGCTGAGAATTTACAAGGAGGGTCAAGGTCAGAAATCTCTAGGGATCAGGTGACAAGAGGATGCTGATGACACAGGATTAAATGGTAAAGATAAAGAGGCATGAGCCTAGATGACAAGAATGGCATCCTCATTCCACTAACTTCCAATGAGACATACTGTTTAGTTGAGCTGTAAACACGGGCTAACACATATCAGCAGTTGAAGCAATCACAGAAGTTTTATCCTACCAATCACCAATATCATGACATAAAAGATAGTTTATCATCTTTCCAAGCACAAAGTAGGTGGTAGAGACCCACCACTAGATGTTTATATTTAAGACACCTAGGGACATGCACACACTAGGGTAAATGGAGGTATGTGTGCTTTAGAGTAAAAGGTCCTGTTCCCACCAGTACAGAGTTTACAGTTGTTCACATGCAAGTAGACAGTATGCACATAGTAGTACCACAGATCTGTGTCAAGAGGACAACTAAACAGGGATCTCAGAGGAATCACTCTAAACCAAAAATTAGGAACTGAAGAGATAGCTCAGTGGTGAAGTATTTGCCACACAGCATGAGGGCTTGAGTTCAGAGCCCGAGACCCACATGATGGTGTGTGTCTATTACTATGTCCCACACTGGGCATAAAGACAAGCCAATCCCCAAACTCGCAGGCCAGTCAGTCTAATCAACTGGTGGAAGTTCCAGTATCAGTGACAGAACTGATCTAAAAAACTAAGGTGCAAAGCAAGAGGACGACACCAACATAGTCTCCACTGCACAGCCACACACAAGTGCACGCACACGCGCGCGCGCACACACACACACAATAAAATAGAGTGAGAAACTGGCAAAAAAAAAAAAGAAAAGAAAAGAATTGATTTTAGAGAAGTCCTACTGTCCTAAGATTTGGTTTTTTTGTTTGTTTGTTTGTTTGTTTGTTTTATTTTGTTTTTTTTTTAATACATGGGCTGTTTGTAGCAAGGGGCCATGGTCTGCACAGTTGTCTTGTACTGGAGGCTGGCTGTAACGAAAGGGTCTCGGAAAGTTACCTGAATAACAAGGTGAACACTGAGTTATCTCTGACCAGGAGCCTGCAAGATTGCTGCTGGCCATTAACTCCCTGGTAGAGGGAGGGCTGTGTGGCAGCCAACTTGCCTCTAAGGGAACAGTGTCACATACTCAGTCTGTGAGTGACAAATCTGGAGCTCTCTGCAGCTTTCATTTTCTAATGTGAAGCAGGGTCAACAACTATAGGCAGAACTGAGAAAAGGGCTGGACCAGCTCAAGGTAGGAGGGAAGTATAAAGTACAGCAAACTACACTGATAATAAGTAGGCTGAGCTTGGGAAAACCTTGAGGAAAAGGACAGAGGTAATGGCACAAATCTTTAATCCCAGCACTTGAGATGCAGAGGCAGGAGGATCTCTACAAGTTCAAGGCCAGTCTGATCTACAAAGCAATTTTCAAGACAGCTTGAGAAAACCCTGTCTCAAAAACAAACAAAAATAAAGTCCACATGAGGCTTCTAGTCAACAATTTATAGAGAAGTCACAGCCTGCCTCACTATTCTGTTTTTCTCTAGCAACGCTTTACTGCTTGGGGGCAGACAGAAAGAAGCCAGATGACAACATTGGTTCTCTCAGTATCGCTCTTTGTCTAACTAGGTATGACAAGAAGGGATTCAGGGAAGTCCTAAGAGAATGATCATGTATTACAGACTTTAGATTTGAAGCTAAGTAGAGAGAAGGAGAAGAGGGGCCTTCCTGAGGTCCCCACAAGAATGCTTTGCTACTCCTTAACCTGGAAACCTACAATATCACACAGGTTCTGAGGTTCTCACTGCATGTTCATCAACACCTGTGAAACTGCCCAGGTACACACATCTGAAAAGCCATCCAGTGTCTGAGGACATAACCCAGAAGAAGCAATGTGTGCCACTGAAAGGGTATTATGGAATCAGTAGATATACCCATGCCAAGAATGGGGCTGGACACAGGTCCAGTGTTCAGAGTGCTGAACTTGAGGGTTTAGAGGAATTCTCTAGTCATTAAACACATCAGGTCAATGTTAAGTTGGGAGTGTAGACCCCAGTCCCTTGCATCTATCCTAGCCCTCAGGCCTGAGAGTTGTATTGGTCTAGACTCCAAATCCCAGCATGCCAACTCCTGACATCTCACCCAGGGAGGGGTCAGGACCACTCCCCACAGGGTATTTAAGTGAACTCCCAAAAGAGGATCACATGGTGTGTCATGTCCTGTCTGGTCCCGTGTCATCCCGTCCCCCACCCACCCGGTTGCGTTTGCAGCCTCTCGGTTCCCCCTCAGGGCCACCCAAGAACACAGGAATCCCATTAAACCTGGATATTTCTTAATTTGGCTTGATTGGGATTTTGCATCAGCAGAGAGCGCGGCATGTTAGGAAAAATTCCTAACATCCAACACCTAAGATGTGCCTCCAGGTTTACAACACTCACCTACATCCCCCTGCCACACTATGATCCTCACTGAAAAGGAATAAACTGCTCCTGAAGCAGGAGGTTGCACCAAAAGATACCCCAGAAGAAACTGGATGAGCAAACCTTTACGGCATGGAAAGAAATTCAGCATAGAATAAATACAAGTAAAAATAAAGAAAGCAAAAGTGCAGGAGAAAGAGGGAAGGGAAAGAAAGGGAAGAAAGGGGGAAGAGGGAGGCAAAGAGGAGGGAAGGGAAGGAGGACAGAACAGAGGAAAGGAGAGAGGACAAAAAGCAAGGAAGGGAGAAGGGAGGAATAAGGAGAAGATAGGAGGAAGCACACAACTTCTCTAAGGAACAACAGTCAGTAAACAACCAGCCAGTGAAGCAGCGAGGGTAGTGGTGGTGACTGATAAGTGGGAGGACAGATGCCAACAGCAGGAAACAATGGCCAGTCCAGGAGGAAATCACAGTAATGAGGTAAAGGAGTCAAACAGCAAGCAGGTTAGATTGCCAGGTACCCAAGGAGGGCACAAAACCTATGCCTTGTCTCCTGAGAGATAAGACTCCTGGAAGAACCTCTCACCTATGGGAAGGTTCCAACGGGAACACAAGCCCCACAGAGGTACACATCCTTGCTTCACCACCACATGCCCCATCAAACCTGCTTAATAAAGTAATGCTCCTGAAACAACGAAAAAGAAAAACTGAGGCAGGCAACAGGGGAAAGTGAGGAGAAGAACAAAGGACTGGAGGGGGGGCACACACGGGACACAGGACATGACAGACAGCATGAAACATTCACCAGCACCAAGCTATGGCCAGACCACAGCTGCTCCAGGCTCCCTGAGGAGACTCTACTCTGGCCTCAAAGGCTAGGTCAGCTACACATGGAATTATTAAGTGTCTGATGTGAGCAAGCAAAGGAGACAAAACACTGTGCTTTCCACTCATTCTGTCTCCATCTCTACAAGCTGTTTCAGTTTCTCTCTCTAAATTCATCACCCAGGTAACCTATTCCAACAGACTCAGAGAGGCCTTCCTTCTCATCCTCTCAGAGCCATATGTGGCCTCACACCTTCACTTCCCTCACCCCTCATTCCACTCCAACCTGCCTCTGTGTCAACAACACTCTACTGACACCATGTCACAAGGTCAATACAAGCCTCCAGGTCGTCAAATCCAAGTATAACTTCCTATCCGATTTTACTCAACTTCTTAAAATTATCTTTAGGAGCAGCAGTGTGACAGAGAAAGAAATGTGATTACAGAGGCAAGCTCTAGGTTGTTGACTTTGTGGAGTCCAGAGCAGACCTCAGCAGCAGAACACTTGCCTGCCACACACAAGGTTTGATCCCCAGCATGAGGGGCAGAGTGGGGTCTGGAGAAAAGAGCCACATGCCACAGAATGGTTCAGAAAGCAGAGTCTCATGAAAGGTGTGTGACCGGACGAGCTAAGCCAATACCTCGCATATAGAGCCAGCTAATAAGGACTGTGTTGCTTTAAGCCACTAAAATTGTGACAATCTGCTGCCAGCAGCAAACAAGAAACCCAGGTGCCTTGGGGGGGGGGGAATGTTCTGAGACAGGGCCTCACTATGTAGCCTTGGTTGGTAGAGATTTCTACGTAGACCAGGCTGGCCTCAAACTCATAGAGATCTAATGTAGGATTCCCTCTGTATGCTATGAATATGTTTTATTACCATTAGTTAAGAAAGAATCTGCTTTGGCCTATGGCAGGGCAGAATAGAGCTAGGCAGAAAAAAATAAACTGAATGCAGGGAGAAAGAAGGCAGAGTCAGGCAGATGCCATGTAGCTGCCCAAGAAGCAAGATGTGAGGTAACAAACCACAAGCCTCATGGTACAATATAAAAATAACAGAAATAGGTTAATTTAAGATGTAAGAGCTAGCTAGAAATAAACCTAAGCTGTTGGTCAAACAGTGTTGTAATTAATATAGTTTCTGTGTGATTATTTGGGTCTGAGTGGCCGGGAAACAAAAGCACAGTTACAGGGATGTACCTGCCTCTGCCTTCTATGTGCTGGAATTGAAGGCATGCACCACCATGCTTAAACTTCCTTTTTGAAACACTCAGCCTCCATCTCAGCCTCTTCACTGGTTCCTCCTATGTCCCTTCTTAGATACCTTTCACACTCAGAAGACCTTACTCAGTCTGCAGTTCTAAGTATAGTGGTGGCTCTGCCACCAACCATGGACCATTCTTGGCTTCTCCAGCTCCACCTCAGGACACACCTACTTTTCCAGTCTCCCATCTGTTATAGGACCTCAAATGTTCCGATCATCCCCAAAAGCCATGAGGCAAACACAGACAGTGAAAATAGACTCCATACACCTTATGCCACTCACTTCCTCAAAGCTCTTCTTCCAAAAGCTGACCATTATTTAAAAATGGAACCAGAAGGTCTACCCTGCCCACCTCACCTAGTTTATCTCCCAGAAGGACACTCTGCTCCAATCAACAGGGTCTCTCTCACTGTTCCTCAAGCAAGCATATCCCAGCCAAAAGCCTCTGCTCATGACAGTCCCTCTTGCTAAGAATATTCTTTCCCCAGGCCCTGAGGTAGCTAGCCAGATCTCTTAGCTCACCAAGCCCTTCCTAAAGGCCTTTTCTATAGCACAACCTCTAGAGCCCCCCCAATGCTCACAACTTCAGTATCCTGTTCTCTTTCCTTCTCAGTAGTCTCTGAATCTCTTCCCTACTTGTTAATTCACACAGTCTGTCAGGAAGACCCAAGAGAAGAGGGGCTTGTCTGTCTGGTACCTTCAGCATCTCCAATCAGTGCCTGGTAAACAGCAGTACCTCAAAAACCTTACTGAATACATAAATAATGATATGAATTAAAACATTAACATGCAATCAGTAAACACTATATTGTGAATGGCTGTCAAGAAAGGCCTAACATAGAACACAGAAAGAGAAGAACCAGGTCACAAAACTGCATGTCTAAAAACTAGCACAGAAAAAGTCTGAGTAGTGATTGTATTTCTGATGATACAACCATCTTCTAGGAGTAAGTAAGAAAAAGAAATCCCCTTTCTGAGGCCTCCAGTTCTAACCTGGCAAGCAGTCCTCTTCAAAGAGGCTCTTGGATTCTTACTTCATCCTCCCTTTCTCTCGCCTTCTGTAACTGGAGGGCCTAATGTGCAGTAGTGAGCCGATCACAGGCTTGTGTCCCTCCTAAGAGCTTGCTGGTAACCTGGGGTTTGGAAGTACTCTTAGATCCTCTCCTCTACTTCAAGTTCTCCAAGGGAAGCTCTTATGGGTCTGTTGATTGCTACTGGTAGCTTTAGTGGGTCAGGCAATCTAGTTCAGGGTCAAGTTAGAGTAGCCGCTAGAACAGCAACTCAGCAACCATGCTGATCAGTTCCTCATTCATTTATTCAGTAAGTGGTCACTACATAAGCACTCAAGATCCATCTATGAGCACAGCAAAGATTCTTTAACCACCTAGAACTCCCAGTGCAACAGAAGTAGAATCCAGAGTTAAAAGATGCAAGCTGGAGGCAGAGAGATAATAGTTCAGTGGTTAAGAGCACTTGTTGCTCTTGCAACAGACCCCAGTTTGCTTCCCAAAAACTCACAACAACTATATGTAACTCCAGTTCTAGGAGATCTGATGGACTCTTCTGGCCTCCATGGGCACTGGGCATAAACACAATGCATACCAGGCAAAAATACTCATTGCATAAAATAAAGCTTAATCTTAAAAAAAATGTAAATGGTATAGTATATTAGATAATGGCAGATGCTAATTCAAAACACTTAAGTCTTACTATCCTTATTTATGAAATAAAAACACACAGCAGGTTCTCTGAATTGCTTGAAGAATGGACTATTAAAAACTTACTAGAAATTATCTTACTATAAAAATTTGGTTAATAATAATTAAAACATTTATCAAAAATAATTTTTAAATAACCAGTTAAAAAGCCTAAATTTTGCCGAGCGGTGGTGGCGCATGCCTTTAATCCCAGCACTCGGGAGGCAGAGGCAGGCGGATCTTTGTGAGTCCGAGACCAGCCTGGTCTATAAGAGCTAGTTCCAGGACAGGCTCCAAAGCTACAGAGAAATCCTGTCTCGAAAAACCAAAAAAAAAAAAAAAAAAAAGCCTAAATTTTGTTCAACAATTTAAGCATAAAATTGTACCATTCACGTTGGTAAGAATCCTATGGTATCAGGAAAGTGGATCTGACACCACACAGCTAAGAGGTGTCAGGAACAAGGGAAATAACTATACTTGTCCTCAATCTTCCAGATCTTACTGTATTCCAAGCTACTTAATGTACTCTTCCTCAGAAATGGAAAGCAGGTGACATTTTCCTGTTCTTTCAACTTTTTCTTACCTTTAATAAAAACAGTTATATGTAAATGCTTTTTCTCCTACGTGCTATGGTCTATCCGGAGAAGTCCCTTGCAGCTTTCTGGATAAGAATCCCATCTGGCAACAGAGCAAGGCTTCCTCTGGGGCAGCTTCAGGAAAAAGCCTATCCTCCACCACAAAGAACACGATGGGAGGCTCTCTCCACATTTGACCTTAGCCTTCTACTGTACTACAGTCTCCTTCAGAGGAATACAAAATAACGTCCTCTTCCTTATCAGCGGTCTGTGTGCTACCTGCTCTAGCTATTCCCTGATCTCAAGTTCCTCTGCCCAACTGCTTCTCTTCCTTTGGGCACTGCAGGTAGCTATCTCCACCTTCGCCTCCACATGCTAACAGTCCTGCAGGGAGGTATCTGTGGCCAAAACCTAGACAGAATTTGTGTCCAGTTTCATTTAGCTCTCCATTCATTTTATTGTAATTCTAAAGGAGTTTGTGTGAGGCATGTGTAGGCGAAGGTGAAGGCTGACAGTTCCCCCAAGTTTCCCCTTTTCTCCTCAAATATAATTGCATGCACCTTAATTTTTACCTTTATTTCAATTCTCCATCTATCATGGGACCCAACAGAGAGCATCTAAGTACAGACCTATGGTACTGCCTTTATATTTAGAGAAACCCCCACACTCGTCTCACTCTGACCCACCACAGCCCACAGAGCTTTGCTGTTTGTTTTCTTTGTCTGGAAATGAGGTCTCAAGCATCTATGGCCTCAAACTCTCCTTAGCTGAGGATAACCTCGAACTTTTAAACCCACTGCTGCTATCTCCAAGTACTGGCTTTTAAGGCATGTGATTATGTGGCACTGGGTTCAAACCCAGGGTCTTGTTGGTGCCAGGCAAACACTAAGCAACTGAGCTTCACCCCAAACCCCACCTGCATTCCCAAAGCAAAAGGACTTCCATGTCTGTGCAGCTGACCCTCCTCGGCTCTGATTCTCTAGGAGCATCAACACTGGGAAACTTGAGTAACAGTTTAGGAGCTTTAAAAAAAAAAAACCCTCAGCAGGGTTTCATAATTAGGAAGCAGGAAGCATCTGGTAGGTTGGAGGCAGGAAGACAGGTCAGAAGGTAGGTTATGACATTTGGTTTCAGGTTTCTGCTGCCTTCAGCCTCATGGGCCAAACAGAGATACAAGAGTAGAAAAGGAGACTATCCCCCCCTATGCTTTTCCCAAAAAATGTCAAACCATCAAAATATGCCTCCATGAACCCTGATCACACCACTCTTCCTTTAAAAGACCTTCCTATATAGAACAGTTAAGTTTTTAAAACCGCATATTTGGTATAATCCATGTGCTTACTAAAGTAAGAAAGACTCGAGAAAGGTTCATCGTGTTCCCTGTAGCCCAAGTTCCCCAAAATAAACCTGAGTGGGGTGGGAACAGCAAACCTGAGACTACAGTCAAGTCACACACACTTCTAGATTGAGCGTCTCCATCTGAATACATGCTGGATGCAATCAGGAGCCACACAGGCACAGCAGACACTCCAGGCATCTAGTAGACACCAGTGAGCCAGACCAGTCCATGCAGCTGAAGAATGCCAGCTTCTCCAGGCAGCCTTCCCTCTCCACCTCAGTGCACTGGTGCTGCTTCTCACCTGTGGAAATCACCAGCACCCAAAGTCATTTGGCTACTAAAGGGTGAGATGTTTTATCCCACTTTGCACAACATGGTTCTAAACTGCACCTGAATACTCTTCAGCTCTCTCCAAACTGAATTTGTATGTTCTCAGTAAGTTTTGACCTGAATTAGAGGACAATCTTTCCCATTTCATCTCCAATGCTAAAGAGATACAGAAACTTAGAGGTAAGACCACGAACTCATGAGCCTGCTCTCTCCTAAAGTGCTGATCCCACCAAGGCCAGAGGCTTGTGAAGGGATGAAAACATTCTGGAATCTGGAAGTGGGGGTTACTGTACAAGTTTGTCATTATATTTTTAAAAAAAAAAATCACTAAAAGGCACAGTTCACAAATAATATTAAGGGATGATTAACAGTAAAAACAAATTGCAATCCAACAGCAGAGCTGTGCCCTGGCCTCCCCAACTCTCCCACACTCTGTTAGAGTGGCTTCAAAGGTCCCTGGACACCATCACCTCCAACCGGAGAAGGCCAAGCAGACCAACGTCTCACATGACACACCTGACCAAGAACAGAGCCAAAACCAGGGTGTCTCCTGCACCAGCCCTGCATCTGCACTGGAGCTCTCAGCACAGACTCTGTGAAACGATTATTGGGGTCTATGAGCTTGAAATGCTTCCCATCTTAATTTATCATCTGAAACAGTAACACCAATCACAAACATATTCCAACACAAAAAGTCATTGTTCAAGTCTGTGGTTTGTGATTATATTTGCCTTAGCACCCAAGAGTGTCATTTAAATTCTTGTTGGACTAATGAGAAAAATCACAGAAGTGAATTTAAGACTAAATGATGTATTTGTACTAGGGCCTGATGGACTTACAGAAATGCTGTACAAAAACCAGTTTATCAATAAAGAAATAAGGTAGAACTGCAGGGCACAGGGCAGCACCACAGGCCAAGTTACAAAAAATGGAGAACAGTCCAACCCATACAACACTCAGCCCCAAGAGACAGTTTTGTTTAGGCAAAGCATTATCCATCCCACCCATCAGCACTATCCACATAAATTTTGTTGGTTATGAAGTTTCTGTATCATGTATCTAAAACTATATTAACAGCAAAAATTATAGTAAAAAATCAACTGTAAAACTGAGCTCCAAAAGTTAAAGAATTTAGTTTTCTATGGATGGTTTTATCTATTTCATTCACTCAAGATGAGCACTACTGAGCAGTGGCTATGGGCCAGATGTTTTTCTAGGTGCTACTCCCTGAAGTAAAATTGTAGTAAGTAGCTAAGACCTAAACCGAGGGAACTTCCTACCTTTAATGAAGGTTCCCATCTCAGCATCTGCTCAGATTCTGAAAGCATCACCCTCTGCAGGTGAAACTGCCTCTCCTGCCAGTCCTCAAAAGCAACCAGCCTGAAATGAGCAGTCTTTCTTGCTCTCCCACCTCACCAGTGTTGCAATGTAATGGACCCTGTCTACTTCTGCTTCTGCAGAGGGAGCCTACGGACTTAACAATAGGCGGTTCTCATCAGAGTGCTGAGAACTGTATTTAGCCCAACTGTCACAGAATTATCAGATTTAACTTGACATGTGATACTATGTGCTGTGTTCAAAGATCATACGGTGTCCCTCTTACAAACTGGCTCTATTCCTGCTGCTCACATCTACATTCCATGTTTTCATTAACCAGAGCAGCTCACCCAGACTCAGAGACCAATGGCCACCACCTCATACCACAAAGCTACCCAAGACAAAACTTCCTTCAAAGGTAACTAACTTCTCAGGTCCTCAAAGCCAAGCTGTCGCCATAGCCTTCCTGACTAGAGCACTGTAATGTTCCAGTTGAACTCACACTCAGGAAGCTACTAGAGTCTTAAATGTCTCCCAACACCATGGTTTCAAACTTCATAGCTAACATTACATAACAGACCAGCAAAGCCAATCACGGACAACTACAGGCCTGAAACTGTAGCTTTTTAAAAATATGCAAAGAAAAAATTAAAAATACAAAAGTACTGAAAAAATATGCCTACACACAAAAACGATTATGGAAATTTTAAAAGTATAAAGCACTTTGCTTTAAAGCACTTTAAAAGTGTAAATGAAATACAATCATTCCCATGGTCTTGTGGTCCATTTTTTAAAAAACTAAATACAAAAAGCCAGAAAAAGTGTTCACGATTTCACAGGGTCTACTCCTATGAAAACATGAGACATGCACTCGGGTTTTCTCTAGTTGCCGACAGCTAGAAATGTATCATCTGAAGCTACACTGCTTGCTTCTACAACAGAAACTGTGGTTAGCACTAAGAATGCACCGCAGGGCTAGAGATCTGGCTCAGTATTTAGAGAGCATTTATTACTTTTGCAGAAACTTGGGGTGGATTCCCAACACATGTTAACTCGTAAGCATACTTAAATCCAGTTCCACGGGCTTTTCTGGCCTCCTCCAGGACCAGGAACACACATGGTACACATACATACAAAACATTCATACATATAAAATAAATCTTTTTAATTCATCTTTCACAGAAAACCTTGCAGCTGACACAACATGCAATGCCACTTTAGTAACTGAATAACAAAGAGGAACCGTTTGCTTACTTTTGTACCAAAAGAAGAAACAGAATATTAATAGTTCAAAAACAGTAGCATGAGCAAGTAACTTGAACATTTCATTACAAAAGGTTGTTGGTGCTGCATGAGTCTGTCTATGGAAGAATGCCATCTGAGACCTAGCTCCAAAACTCATGAATGCAATAGCTAACTGATAACTAAACCAAAGAAATTCCACACTGAACAACAAATCCAGAGCAGTAACACTGCAATCTGAAGCAGTAATTTGCCATCAGAAACTTGCATTAGCATAATTAGTTCTTGCTCTGGGCTTCAAAAATATTAACTCAGGATGTAGAAGCCTTGTAATAGTTCAACTAATAAACCAATGACCCCAGACTGGTTTCCAGTAAGTGCACACCCACCTGGGCAAATTGGGGCATGCCTGTAATCCCAAACATATCCCAGTCCTGAGGCAGGAGGAACATGAGTTAAAAGCCAGCCTGGGCTGAGTAGCCCCTACCTACACACACATACATGTAAACATTACACACACACACAAAATGAAGCTAGGAAACAAACTTTACAGACCAAGAGCACTGCTGTGACTCCATCATTCAGCCCTTTCTATCTACACTTCCGCATCTCTAAAAGGAAACACCTTATAGCAGTATAAGACTTAGAAATAATTTGGGCTCAGTCCCTAGCAAATGCAGGTACTCGGTACACAGCAGCACCTGAGTAGAGACAGTCCTAACTCTCCAACACCACAGTATGAAACTGGGTTTTCTCAACACAGATGTTTAAAAGCAAGTCTGAGTACAAATGAGTCACACTGGACCCAGGATTCAACTGTGAGGGGAGAAGATCACGGTGGCTGGGGGAGGACAGCTGCCATTTCTTGGGCAGCTCCAGAGCCTGTCCTGATTTGCACAAACTGCAGAGTGAGATGGGAACACAACTTTACTACACACTCAGCTGCTGTCAGACCACACACCTCCTTCAGGATGGAGCCTCTTGTCCCAGGAAATGGGATCTTAAGAAATGCAGTGTTTGTAAGAAAACCTTCTCAACAAGCCACCTGCTTCACATGGTTCTCAATCAGAATAGTCATCTAGTCCACTCTGGAAGGAAAATGGGCTCTTAACTACGTACAACACTGACGGCACTTCACTCCATAAGCCAGCATAGGGATTTCATGGGCAAAGTAGACTGCACAGGATTTTCCTCTCCTAGGAACACAAAGGCCCAGTGAGAAGTACATCCATCTAATACCATGAAGACAACAGGAGGAAGAGTTCAGGAAATGCCCAGTCAAACCAAGGAAGTAGACGCCTACAGAACCACATTGACTTTTTCCTCCCTATGGTCCAAGGCAGTCATTAATACAATAGGGACAGATGTGGTCCCCACAGGCTCCTATCTAAGCCTTCCACCTTCACACTGAGCAGCCCTCCAGTTCTTCTAAAGCCAAGAAACAAAGAGCAATGCCCACTCCAAACTGCAGGCCATCTTTCCACCCAGATTTCCTCAGTGTGGAGCTGACAAATCACTGCAAGAATGACAGCTTGAGAGGGTGCCACACAGCTGTCCATGAGCCGTGCCGCCTCCACCTCCACCCCTCCAGCAACACACTCCCCTCTGTGCTTGCTGCTGCAGCGACACCTGGACAGAACTCTCTACTTTTTCTCCTCTACACCTGCAGTTTCATATTTCAGCTGTCTGCAAGGGGGTCAACAACAGTAACCCACAGCATGGGAGAAAACAGAGAGACTCCTTACTCTTTAATCACATCCTCTATAAACACTGCTGCACATGATGGCTCATGCCCGCGATACCTAAATTTGAAAACCTAAGGCAGGAGGACCAAGAAAGAGCTCAAGACCAGCCTGAGCTACATATCAAGACCTACTACTCATGCACACACATACAGAAAGTCCTCGATTGGCGTTTTATAACAAAGCTAGTATGTTAAAAGCAGAGCATGTAAATAATTTAGACTTAGAAGCAAATATACACATGAAAGCTCCACAGCACAATCCCTGACTAGGGGGTTAGTCACTCTCAGATTTGTGAGCCCTCTATCAGACAGTCTCTAACTTTACTAAACCACACTGACAATGTCTACTTCTTATGGAACTCAACTGGAGAGCAGGTTTACTTTAATGTGTTTGTCACAATTATAAACTAGAGCTAACTAAAGCATAAAAAAAAAAAGTGGTGTCAAAGCTCTTTCTCAGAGAGCATCAAAGAACACTGAGTTTCTATGGAATTCCTAAGCTTGTAGAGAATTCCTACAACGCTTCCAAAGTTTACTGTACTGTTGACAAGTGAGACCGTCCACGACTAAGACAAATTTTCAACATAATTACTGTTTTTCAGGTCTAAAACATAAGAAATCCTTAATAAGTAAAACATGCTGGTTAGAACTAGAAGCGGCTAAGCGAATGCCAGCCACAATAAAGCTGCAGTCCATGCAGAGCAAGGACCACCCACATGAGTGATTAAAACACATACTCAAAAGATCTACTAAGTTGAGACAAATCTACAGACATCACTGTTCCTTTTCAAGCCCTGCCAAACAGGAGGAAGGAACTGTGCTTTAAGCTAACTTAGAAATAAAGAGTGAACCAACAACACAAATGGATTTATGCTAATGTGGAAGTAACCAGTAGCCCCAGTCATGAGAGTCAAAGGAAAACATGACTGATACACACACCCAGCTCTCACCACCACAGTAACTGTCACCTTATACTGAAATGGATAACATCTAATTTCTGCTACTACCCTACCTTAAATACCCAGATTTCAAGCTAAAACTTTAGACAACAAAAAACACACAGCTAAGATTCCCAAATTAAAATTAACAAAAAAAGGAAAGTTTGCCCAGAAAGACAAACTTTCCTTCTATCTACTCCATCAATCTACTCTTTACATAGATGTCAAATGTGTGTGACCTACAATCTGGTCTGCAGTCCTAAAGAGGCTCTCCCTCCAGATCAAAGGACTGATAAGCCAGTCCCCGACTCTATATACCGAATTTCCAGAACACTGTTTTCTGTGAAGCACTGGGACTGTAGTCCTTCACTTGAAACAACACAGAACTCATGCTGAGATGCACAGGTAAATCAACCATCAAATACAAGATGCTGCTTTAGTGAAGTCACATGCAGTTTACAGCTCTTAACACAAGCCAAGCACACCAGAGACAGGTCAAAACCCAAGCTAGTTTATGTCAATTTGAGATTAAGAATTCTTTTCAGCCAGGTGGTGGTGGCGCACGCCTTTAATCCCAGCACTCAGGAGGCAGAGGCAGGTGGGCCTGAGTTAAGGACAGCCTGGACTACAGGACAGTCAGGGCTACCCACAGAGAAAACCCTGTTTGTTGTTGTTGATTTAAATAAAAAAAAAAAAGAATTCTTTTCATTGACAATTTCCATGTTCAAGATATTGAATTTAAAGCTAATATAAAGTAGCACTATGCAAAACATCCTAAAGAGTTCACCCATAAGATAATATTCCCTTAAGAATTGAAATGTATCTACCTCATTAGTGTTCCAGCGGTGCCTCTCTTTGGGTAAACTTGAACATTTCGGCAGACATTCAAGCAGCTTTTTCGGTAAAAAGATTTTTACATGACTACTATTGCTGTTCCCATGATCATCTATAAAGAAGAAAACAGTAAGTTCAGAGAAAGAGAAAGTCTCCTTTAAGTACACTAACAATGTCAGAAGCAGCAGCTCTGCTTAGCAGCTGAGCTCAAGAACGCAGTTCCTCATCTACACACTCTGGGATGGAGGCAGCAGGAATCTGCCTATGGGGCTCTGAAACAGACTGAGCAAGCAAACAGGAAGTGCCCCAGAGCCACCCAAAATCAGATTGTTACTTGAAAGGCTATTTCAGTGTTTCCAAGAAACACCAAAATTATAAAATGACTTAACCTCATGAAACCCAGAAACTGTTTATCAACCAAGTTAAACATGTCATGGTTTTTAAGTTTGAAGAATTATAATTACATGTGACTTTTATTCATAAACTAAACATGACTTTGTCTTCTATAATACAAAAGAGATTTATCCTTTCTAAAGGAAACCACAGATTCTTATAAGGATTTAAGCCTGTGGTTAACTAACAGGTAATACAGAAGCTGGCCTTTCTAGGCTGCACCTTAACAATTTATCACTTTAATTAAGCTTATTTTCACGTACATGTCTGCAGAATTAATGCAGTCCATCAGATGTAACTCTGTCTAAATGAGTCAGAGAACTCATTACTCCTAGCCTAGACAGCAAATCTGACTACCTGATGCTTCGTAGATCATTTCTTTAGATAGCATTTATTTCCATCATTTATTTACATATCATTTACTTTTCCACTTCTGTAAAGAAATCCCTCCCTTTTCCTGACTCCAAACTTCTTGCCATTTGTGGCAAATTCCAGTCGTAGTTTCAAATTACCCACTCCAATTTTTTATGCTGAATGAAATCTCCAGACACGTGGGGCCATACACCTGAGTCCTGGGGACAGCACATCACAATGTTAGACTCAAGCTGCTCCACCACGGGCTCACCAATTTTCACAAGCACCCACCCGTAGTCAGCCCACACCTGTGAGGGTTCTGCGCCTTTCTGCCTGTGTGACCTTGGGTAAGTTACTCAGTGTTTCCAGTTTTTCCACATCATGAATCAGAGAATTCGGGATCATTTAATTCTCCCTCAAGTACAAATTTCTGTAAAATTTAAGATCCTTCAGCAACAGCATGCCTTACAAGTCAGCAGCTTTACAGAGGTTCACAGATACTGCTTAAATATGAAGTGAAATACAGCAATTATCTGTCCAGTTATTTCTGTACTTCTAGTTAATACTGTCTTTTGAGGGATAAACAATGAAACTTTTCTAAGGTTACAAAATTCTCATCCGAACACTTCTCATCTGAGTAACACATTTCTTCTTCTCTTGGAGAAGGCACAAAAGTAGTCTGAGAATCTACCACATCACGCAGAATGCTTTACAGGAATTAACTTGAGAGTCTTAGCCTACTAACTCTTTTTTGGTCCATGAACTATACAGCCAACTGAATTATAAACACGACTGTGCAAGTCTCCAGCAGTGAGAAACTGACACTACTCTTAGGAGATCCAAAACTACAAATAAATACCAAATTAAGATTAAACTTAAAAATATTGCTTAAAATTAGAAGGAAATCAACAAAGAAAAAGTTAATAGAACATTCTGATTCATTGCTTACTATAAAGCCTTTATAATTACACATGCTCATGCATGATCCCTACACTTCATCCTCCAGGGAAGCACATAGGTCAAAAAAATTAAAGTACAGAAGACAGAAACACATGAAGTTTTACCTTCCTGCTCTCTACCCAATGTGGTTTTATTCTCTCTTTAAAAAAAAAAAAAAAGTGACATACACAATTTGGAAAGTAGAGGTAAAATTTGAACATCTATATTCTATTCAATATATATGGGATATCTTTTACGAAAATAGCACTAGGCTAGTACTCAGTCGATGCAGGGACACCCTGTACATGAACAGCCATCTTCCTGAGAAAGCTATTTAAAGCAGAACAGAACATTAAACCCTAACTTCTATTTCCATTTATGGTCACAACCAATGCTAAATCCTGTCCCTTTAGTTTTTTTGGTTTTTTTTTTTTTTTCCGTTTTTCGAGACAGGGTTTCTCTGTGGCTTTGGAGCCTGTCCTGGAACTAGCTCTTGTAGACCAGGCTGGTCTCAAACTCACAAAGATCCACCTGCCTCTGCCTCCCGAGTGCTGGGATTAAAGGCGTGCGCCACCACTGCCCGGCAAAAGATTGATTTATTTATTTTGTTTTCCGTGTTCTGTCTGCATGTGTGCCTGCAGGCCAGAAGAGGGCACCAGATTTCATTATAGATGCTTGTGACCCACCATGTGGTTGCTGGGAATTGAACTCAGAACCTCTGGAAGAACAATCAGTGCTCTTAACCTCTGAGCCATCTCTCCAGTCCCCCCTTTAGCCTTTTTAAGAAACCTGGCTGCCAGCAGTAAAGTGAGAGTGAGAGAAAAAGAGAAATAAGAGACAGAATGGAGTGTGTATAATGTATGTGAGAGAATGATGAGTGTGTATGTGTGAGAGAGAATGTTGAGTTTGTGTGAAAATGTGTGCATGGATACACGACAATGTTGAATGTGTGTGTGAGAGAGAAAATGTTGAATGTGTGTGAGGGAATGTTGTGTATGTGAGAGGGAACATCAAGTCTGTGTGAGACAGAATGTTGCATGTGTGAAAGAGAATGCTGAGTGTATGAGTGTCTGTGTGTGTGCATGAGAGAGAGAGAGAGAGAGAGAGAGAGAGAGAGAGAAAGGGAGGGAGAGAATATTTGCGTTCTTGTTCTCAATAATACAACTGCTTGAGGAAAAGCTTCAGGCTTTTACTCTGATAGAAGTGAGACAGTGGTGTGTGGACCCAAAGGCAAATGTTTTTAAAGACGAAAGCATAATGCTATGTGGGCACTGTCTCAATCAAGGCTCCACCAGAGCTCTCTACAGGAGAGAGCTATGAGGCAGCCCTGCACAGTAACCCTATGTTCATGGAGTGAAAGGAAGGAAGGATTGCATGGCCGGCCAGCAGGCCCTCTTGCTCTGCTTTTCAAATGCATCATTTTTAGAATTTTAGGTTTATGCTGAACGTAAGTCAGGTGCTCTTAAGAACCATAATGATGGGTAAATGCCCTTCTCCCAACTTATGAAGAAGCAAGTTCAATGCTGGACAGAGTCAGAACTCAAAGTTTAATGCTAAACTCATACTCCACTCTTCAGAGCCAAGTTTAGCACAATGACAGATTGATCACCTAAAATGTCTGGGTTCAGTTTCCAGCACCAGGAGAAAATAATCCAACATCAGTATTAATTGTTAAAGTATGGTAACTGAAAACTTTGTTCTTATGTTGGAAAAGAACTGTTCACAAAGTGATACTTGCATAAAAATGTGCTTTCAATTAAAAGCTACTGTTTAATGTTATTAAAATAGTTGTAAAATGATTAAATAACTGAACATATGTGCCAATTTTAAAATGCCGGTAATAGTATCTTAACACTAAAACTAAGGTATAAACTGGTTTCAACTGTATCTCCATATTCAACCCAAACAGTTAAACTCTGACACTGCAAAGTGGGAATGTCAGCTAAATGACAGGCAAGCATTTCATTATCATTATCTAGCAAAACGCATGATACATGACTTCACAATATAATTTCCTAACCTACCTCACAATAAAAACTTAACTGGTAGGGCTCTTGAAATTGACAGATGATGTGCTAGGCTGACAATTATAATTCTAGAGAATGAGCCATCCTTCCTAGTCAATCTTCAAATATTTTCAAAATGATAATTTTAGAGTCATAGTGTAATTTAGTTAAATCTTTCTAAAATGTATAAAAATGTTCACTCAGCTAACTGTAGTCTAACTTTCAGTTTTGTTTCTAAAATTGAGATTCACATTACCAAATCTTTGACTCAAAGAAATGCATTTGGCCTGTTTCTGGGGTGCTCGAATTTCTGCAAGCTAAGTCCTAAGTGTATTAACTAAACTAGTCTGTCTGGTTAAGGATACCTCCATTGTCTTTCCATCTGCAATAAAAATATAACAGTTTGGGCATATGAACAAGGAGAACACCCTGACTTAGGTGAGGGGATGGTGACTCGTCCGTCTCTGGACCTCTAGATAGACGACCACACAGGCTCCGCTGCAGAGCAAGTCTAATGGCTGGCTCTCCCAGGGCCTGGGAGCAACAGTGTGGAGAAGAAAAAATAAAAGGCAGTTCCAGTTGCACACTTTTCTGCTTGGCTCTATTATGATGTGGTTAGATTTAATTAGTGGGATCAGAACTGGCTCAGGGAAAGGAGCATACACTGGTGTGTTCCAGGCAGCACAGCACTCATAGCAATGCACTGTCGTGACTAACCTAAGACCTTCCGATTCCTGTCCCCAAACAAACCGTTAACTAAGCACCAACTGTGCAGAGCACTGTCAGAACAGGTGCTGTTCTCTTCCAGTCTAAGAAGGAAATGAAACCCAACATAATTCTGCAAATGGAGTTTTAGTGATTAAAAGCAGTTAGTAATTTTAAGTAGCAAAGCCTGACTAGTTTTGTTATTTAACAACCTCTCCTCTCTTTGTGGAGTTGTATAAATACCACTCTCACCCTTTCTAGACTTACGTGGCCCAGAATTGCTCTTTTCTTCTCAATTGTGTTACTGCATCCCTGGTCCACGTTTAAGATTATTCATAACCCAGGTTCTATAAACTCCTGTTCATTCTACAGTTACATTTCAATATAAAATATGGGGCAGGAACAGACAAAGAAGAGGCACCAAAGCCTTGGGCTGCATCACACCTAGGCTTTGGGCACACTCCTGTACTTTATTTCACTCAACTCCAACTTCAGCAACAGGTGCTCAGGTTTCTATTACTGACTGGAGGAGACATTCATGGAGGTCTATTGTAATACGCCAAGTACCCAAAAAGGACTATATACTAGGCTCTCTTGTTTAATCCTCATGAGAAAATGTGACGTTTTAATTACCACCACCACCACCCCAGCTCTGCTGATAAGGAATTTGAGGGTTCAGACTAATTTAGCCAAGATCCACTGTTACAAGTAGCTCAACTGGGATTCAAAAATAATCTTTAGTTCCCACAGACTAGTTTAGTCTGAATGTTTAGTTCAACATTTGCAGGGGCTGTGACCTTCCTGTGTGGCTGAATCCATCGCTTTAAATCCTCAGAGAAAGCTCATGAGGAGAGCATTATTTGTGTTGCCTAAAAGGATTAAGTAACTCATCTAAGATCACACAGCAGCAAAAGGCAGAAGCCCGGCTTCCTAAATTCTGGTCCAGAGCTGTTTTCACCACACTAGGGAAGGAGTTATTCTGGCTGCCAAGCCCACCCATTCCTGAAAGTCAAAAGCTTTTCAAATCCTACCTTCTATAGGTGGCACGGTGTTGAGAACACAGTAGGTGCTAGTTCCGCAGAATACACTTTGGGAAACGCTCTAAGGAAACAGAAAATAAAATGTAAAACTAATCTTTGAAAGAGACATATACTGGCTCTTCTGTGATATTCCTGACGAAGATGCAAAACCTGAATCTAACCATGAGGAAACATCAGATAAATCCAAACATGGGCATTCCACAAAACGACTGGCCTGGGATCTTTTATGTCAAGGCTTTGCAAGGAGAGAGACTAAGAGCCACTGACAGCCATCTGTGACCAAGGAGAATGAAGCAGCTACTGACATGCACCAGAGTTCTGACTGAATGATCTTTAACAATAGTCAAAAGTGAAACAGAATTTGGGGATTGGATATTAGAAATGCCTCAATGCTAATTTCCCGGCTGTGACTACTGTAGTCAGGGAAGACAACATTCTTGTTTGTGAGACATACACAATACAGCATTTAAAAGTGACGAAAGACATTAGCATCTGATCTACAAAGAGCTGAGGTAACAGTGCTTTGCACTGTAGGCTTGGGAGCACTTCCAAATATAAGACACGTGGAAGCATAAGAACATGCAATACTATGTGGTTTTTATTAGAGTACAAATGTTCTGTGCACAGAATAAACATCCACCTGTGTGGTTTTTAATAAAGTACACATATGTTGTGCACAGAATAAACACATAAGAAGCAATATCCATGACATCCTCATCTGCAGTCAGTATCAACATTAAACATGTTCCAGCAACACAGCCAACATCTCATTCATACAAAAGACTCAAACTGAAAACACCCCATTCATACAAAAGACTCAACTGAAAATACCTCATTCATACAAGAGACTCAACTGAAAACACCTCATTCATACAAGAGACTCAACTGAAAACACCTCATTCACACAAAACTCAGCTGAGTGCCAAACAGCATTATGTAGAACAAGAGGAGGAAGTCAGAAGACATGGGCTCTGCTCTCAAGTCACGTCATTCAAGGAAACCTCAAGTTTTCATATAAAAACCTATAGAGGGAAAATTTTAAAAAGAGAAAAATGCTAAGAATGACTTCTTGTTTAGCTGCAATACTAACTGATACTTTAGACTATTGATCATTTATTATAAACCACTTATTTTTGCACTTGGAAAAAAACAAAGACAGTTTCAAGGTCAACAGTTGAAGTGTAAAGACTCCAGTTCTGTCACTTACTAGCTGTCCTTGGGAAGCAACTGAGCCTCTGTGTCACCACAGAAAGGCAAGATGGCACACTCTATGATGGCACTCCCTTCTCCTGTCCCCTCCAAAGTAAGAGAATCCAACCACCACACTACCATCAGCAAACGCCACTGTTACTATAGTAACAAGGACAATCTTTAACAATTTCAACATTTTCTAAGAGCAAAGAAGCTGCTGGACTTAACTTCCATGAATTTTTCCTGTTCCTCTCCCTTCCAGCTGCGTGACCCAGATCCTCAGACATAAATACAACAGAGCTTTCCCACAACACAACTCTTACACCCAGAGTAGCTATCGGCTCCTTAATTCTTCTTCAGTATCTGGAGACCTCCCCATCCACTCTAACATCTGCCAGCCTCCAAGCCAGCCTACTAGCCATACAGAGATGGCTAATTCACATTAAAGGCTTATTTTCTGCCTATTACCAAAAACAATTAGCATTAAAGGTAAGAGTTACTTAGCACATCTTAACAGTCTCAAAGATTTTTAGATCACTAATGTTTGACGAGACACATTAACATAAATGGCCTTATGAACAATGGGTTTTCACATCTATCTTCCAAATCTGACAGTTAAGTTAGTGGTAAAACATCCCAAATGGCAACACAGAACTCAGACCCTGAGAGCACCATAGCAGACACTAAGGACAAAACTCGACTACATCTCCTCCACAGCACTGCCTTTATTAAGGCTCCCAGTTGATTTAAGCTTAAAAAAGTTTATAAATAACCTCAAACCACCTCCAGATTCTCAGAGCAGATAAACCATGGCACAAGACCCATGGGAACAACACAAACAGCCACCTTGACTAGACTCTCCTGTGCCAGGCCCTGCTCAAGAGACTTTCACAGGATCAATTGTGTGCCGGCCATCTCCAGATGCCTCTCCACAACAGTGCAGTGGGTTGGCCAAAGGAAAAAGTGCTAGTCCCAAGGTCTGCAAAGATGGAGTCATCCTTCCTGGTTCAGGGGACTCACTGCAGACAAGTCAGGACAGATCAACCCCAAAAGGCAGCACTACAGCATGGAAAAGCAGACATGAGTCTGAGTACTCCCACAGCAGTGTGTCCTGCTGCTCCACAAAGTTGATAAACCTTCAGAAAGCCTTTGGCCCCATGATCAGGCAACCCTGGAGATAGATGTAGGCATCAGAAACTGTCTATTCCTCCCACAGCTCACATCTCTTTTTACCTCTTTCATTTGGTCTACAAATGGCAAAGGAGCACATGCCACATGACCCACAGTAAACAAGGGCATCCTGTCTCAAGGGACATTCTAGAAGGTAAGGTAAACTGACCCTAAGTTGGGTACTTTAGATCATCATGGTACATGCAAACTATTGCAAAAGCCTGAAAGGACTGTTCTCCACAGCTCCTGACTGTGTCACTTTGGGAGTATAAAGAGAGTGCTTAGTGACAATCATGGAGAAACCTGAATTCCACTTCAACCAAACCAATGGGTCTTGGCCACAGGTGTCAACTTGGGAAATTTTAAAATTCTGATGTCTAGGATGTAATTTGAATATCAAATCTAACTATCTTCTGTGCAGATTCACAAATGACTCCACAGTGGGAAATAAACAGCTGGGTGACCCTGGGCAACCACTCTAACTTTCTGTTTCTTCAAGTCAAATGGAGGGTGACCTTGAACGAGACTTCTACTTTCCCTTCACACTCAGGACCTTGCTCAAGCCTGAATTCTGATCCATGGGTCTCTATGGAGCCAGAAATCCTTCTCTAACAAGCCCCATAAGACACCTATGTGGTTATTCATGCCACACCTTGACCATCAGGAATCAGATAACCAACTTCAGAGATTAAGATTTAGAATTAAGATCCTCCAGCCCTGGTACTCCTCAACTTCCTAATTCTACGAACTAAAAATGTGTTGTACAGTCTTTGAGAATCTTTTAAAAATATGCCAGAATATGCAAACAAGCAGCACAGTATCTGCTAAAAGGACCTAAAAGAAGCGTGCCTGCAGAAGCTACACTACGGTAGGTGAGGAGGCAGTACTGAAAAGAACGTAATAAGAACATGAGACACAGTTGTTTTAGGGCTGAAATGACAGCTGTGCAGATACAATGCAGTAATAAGAACAGGGCAGGAACCGCTCCCTCGCCATGTCTTTTCACAGAGCCTAGGTCAGGATGTCATACACAGGCACTTTTGCCATATGCGCACACAATCTCTAGATGAATTAATAAAATAAAACACTATACAGTAAATGACTAAAGGCCTGAAAGAGAGAAGTGACAAGAGGAAAGCTCTTTACAGCTGTTGCAGTAAACATTGAGAATGTTAAAACTAGCTAAGGGTTCACAGAGCTTATTAAATCAAAAGGGAAAGCAGCTATATTAAATGCAGTAAGCCACTGTCCCAATAACAAGTGATACATTAAACATTTTTGTCACCTGCTCTATCAAGACTTGGACTGATTCTTGAAAATTCAGTCACTAAATATAAGTAATCAGATTAAAGAGAGTAATGGCTAGCACCTCAGTAGTCTCACAGAGCATTAGGCATAGTATCTCATGAGTAAGGCAAAGTAAGTTATAAACTATGCTAATAAGCTCAAGCACCATCAATATCTATATTAGCACATGCCAAAGTCCCGAACAAGTGTCCCTGTGTCCCTCATCTCCAAGTAGCAGCTCTTGCATCAACTTCCTTCTATTCGATGGCAGGGATTTCCTGGGTCTCTAAGCTACTCTGCACTGAGACAGGTTGAGATGGTACAGACGCATGCCCAGACACTCTAGGAGCCAGGCCAGAAGAGGCTCACTCTCCTGCTCTCACTCTACTGGTGAGAACTGACCATAAAGTCATTCCTGACTGCACCAGAGAAAGGCCCAGAAAAGCAACAGGCTCAGGAGGACCCACTAACAATCTCAGAATAATGCCATCTGTAAACTGCCTTTAATTGCAGAAGACTCGCTCCTTTCAGAAATGTCTTCAACTAACCTAAAATGCCACCTTTAATCCCTAGGTCATTCTCCATCTAAAGCCAATCTAGCAGTTTTTCTTCCCTGATAAACATTTTCTAACTCCTCAAAATCTGATTGTGTATCAGGGGCATCCCTAAAGAGATGTCTGTCTAGCCTCTTCATTCCATTATTCGAAGTCTGCCACATAAAAGAAGTTCAGGTATTTCTGGCATTTACAAATGATCACCATTGCCAAGAGTTCATGGAAAGGAAAGCATATTGCCCTGGGCTTTACTCAAGGCCTCCTGCCTCTGCTAACACAGCCCTGCCATACCATACTCTGCAGTTACCAGACACTGTTCTGAGATACTGGCTCTTGGCACTCCTGTCCCACATAGCAGATCAGTACCAAGAAGTCTCAGTCCAGCAATGTTGTGAATATTTTTTAGAAGAAGTCGTATCTCTTTATTCATTCAAGAAACTGGGCAAAATGAATTGTCACAGACACTAAGAGCCAATATATTAAAATTTTGGTTATAATACAAGCCTGCTAAATAAGAAAGTACAAGGTCTGTCAAAAGACACACTTTGGAGACACTCCATGAAATCAGATTAATGACATCTGAGACTGAAGAACCAATACAAGACACTTTATCCTTTTCCTGAACTAAAAGGTCATTGGGGGAGGGGGTGTCCTTATGTACAACAGCACAAAAATACTTTGAGCTCATCTATCTCACCACCTTTCACTGTTGGCCTAAAAGCAGCCATCAACAAAGAAAGCGTTAAAGCTCAACACAATAATACCTTAATACCATAAATTACAATGATTTCCTATGAAGTCCAATTGGATTAATCTATAATCACATAGATGAGATACTGTTAACATGAGTAACAAGAACACTGTTCTCCAGGCACAAGCCTATAACAAACCGAATAACCATTGTTAGTTAACAACCAAGGTGATTGAAATACCCTAAGGGCTATGGTCTACAGAACCCGCACAATACCCTGGAAGGGCAGAGGAAAAAACAAGGCAGACACTTACACGGAAAGGGGCCAGTCTAGATGACAGCTCTTCCCTTCCCTCAGCAAGCAAAATAAACCAATGCGACACCAGCTGCTAAGGGAGCTGGAGAACTGAAGACAGGCTTTCCAACAGAGTTTGGTTCAAAGGCAAACAAGTGTTTAGGATAGACCACAACAAAGCTGCAGACCTACGCAGTTTCTCAGAACCAGTTTTTTAATGCATCCAGACTGATTCACCATGACCAAAGATGTGGGTAGATTATAAACTGATCTCAGAATTGGGGGGGGGATGTCCTTTACAGATATGATTCATACTATTGTTATAATTTTCATAAATTTAATATATTCAACAGTCTGAAAACAAAACAATGTTTAATAAAGGTCTTCACTTGTACAAATACTCCAAAGGAACATTCTGAAAACAGTCATGTAAGATCTAAATTGACCCTGTGGTTAGTGATACTTGTAAATGCCTCAGAGACGGAATGAAACATCAGCAGAATCATCCAGGCCCTCCACCTAACACCACATCACAAGTGTCATGTCACTTCACATAAAATCTTAAATTTAATCCTACTGGTAGCAGCAGACATATGGCCATTCTAGAAAAAGGACAAAAGCAAGTCTGGGCACTTGACTTGATCACTGGTGGGGAGACAAGCTCCCTGTACAACTCCTCGCCTTCAAGAACTTGGGAATGCTGCCCCACCAAGCAAGTTCCCAGAGTTGGAGTAGGAAAAGTGAACAGGCTAAAGCAAGGCAGTCCTCAGTGTAAATCTTGTCTAAAGATCTTCAGGACTTTTCAAGCATTTTCTGGATTATGAACCTTACCATCCATCACCTATCACTACAGCCCTAAAACTAAATCTAAAGGGAAAAAATGATACTGTTTCTACAAAAGCAATGAGGCACAGGCCAAGACAATGGCAGACATGCCTGCCCTAACCCCAGCAGGAGTACAAAAGCAAGTGAACCTCAATGTGAATACAGCAGAGCTAGGAAGGTCCACGTGCATCACCTCACCTTCTTTACTGAGCAAAGTGGCTTTAAACCCACATCCCTAGCATGGCTACCATTAAACTACTCAGAGTTCTAACAAGCTTAGTTTTCAGACTGCCAAGCCCTGGGAAGATCAGTGGCAACAAATCCAAAGGAAAGTAAACAGTGCTAAAATCTCACACATACACAGAAGCAAGAATGCTGGGACAGCAAGGACAAGTTTTGTTGGTTTGTTTTTTAAAACAATAAAAAATGGATACAAGGTTTAGAAAGGTACAGCAGCTTGGGCTCATCTGCTATAAAAGCAAATGCTCCACTCACAAGGCCCCAAAATAGCACAATATGAGACACAGCCTAGTTCCACAACTTACATACAACACAATGAAAACAAGTTAGCAGAGAAAATGCCATTAAATTCCATGCATTCTATGTATTATCGGGGCAAAAGAGCAGTCTTGTCCCTTTGTTTGTGTGACATATAAAATACATCCAAACAGATTGACTCTTTTCATTCTCAACAACATCCTGACAGAGATGAAGGAAGACACCTGCACTGGCCAGTGGCCTCAGGTAAACAAGTCTACTTTAGCAAGGGAGATGATCAGTTAGAAGACAGCAATGGTAATACATAATGCTATGTATGCCCCTAGTGTGGTGATACAGGTACCTGAAAAGCATGATCACATGGTCACATCTTAACCTTCATCTGCAAAATCTCTTTTAAACTTCCCATCACTGCAAGTTCCCATCCTACCATCTGCATCCAAAGGACCTCCACTTGAAGCACTAATGTCTCCTAGTCACACTGTCCCTCCCTCCCTACCGTATGGCACAAACTTCACGACGGACCTACTACAATCCCCACTCTGATGTTGACATCTTCATACAGTCTTAAGCCTTGAGTGTGGGTGTACTTGCTTTACACAGTATAGCTTTCATTTCCTGGGTGAAACAGATTGTGACTTCTATCATCTTGCTACCCAGCTCTTCTTCACTGGCTGGTAGAGGAAAATGCCAAGTGGGAGAGGCTCATTAACAGGAATGAGGGTAGCCTCCCACTAAGTGAATCCTCAGATGACCCTGGGAGCTTGGAAGCTGATCCTTCCCCATGAGAGCCCAGCCCTGACTAACACCGAAATGGCTGGTAGGTTCATGAGGCCCTAGGCACCACTTAGCCACACCCTTCTGAACTTCAGACCCACGAGGAACCTTAGAGTAATAGCTGTCAGGTTCTAAGCGGCAGTTTGTGGTCATGTTTTACAGCACCAGTAGATTAACTATACGGCCACAGCCCAACAGGTACAGCTGCCCGTTTTTGTTTATCTCCTTAAACAATCATTTCACTATCATTTCCTTCAATAATCTGCATTCACCACCAAAATTCTTTTTTTTTTAAATAAGTGTTTGGCCCTCATTTGAGTCTGTGCACCACTTACGTGCCTGGTGCATGCAGAAGCCTAAAGAGGGTGTCAGATTCCTGGAACTGACATTTCAGAAGGCTGTGATCTGTCTGCCGTGTAGGTATTGAGAAACACCTGGGTCTACAAGAGTAGCCAGTGCTCTTAACCACTGAACCACCTCTCCAGCCCTGCCACTAAAATTCTTCAAAGAATCACTCACCTATCTCTACTCCTCTCTTCTCTTCTGCTCTGATAGCAATATGACAGCTATGACCCATTCCCAAGCCTCACACACAGTGACTTTGCTTCCTCTGCAGCTGCCTCTCTGGCCATTCATTCCCAGCCTCTGTTTATTCTCTTCCCCCTTTCTATCCTCAAATACCTTCTCTTTCCCCATGGCAACCTCAAGCACTACACAGAGTTTTCCTAAGTCTTTTGCAATCATTCACTCTATCCAATCAAATTGCAGTTACAGTTGGATGGAGGGACACAACACTGAATCAGTCCAGCAAGGCTATGGCTTCCATGGAGTTTATGATTCCGCAGAAACCTCCAAAAGGACTCACCATTTTCCACGTTGCCCTGTGCCAAGACTGCCTGCCATGAACTTTAATGACAAAGTCCCTTTGCTGTCTGACAATGCCATGAAGAAACAAAATATGCTGGATTAAACCTTGGGCCCACATTTCCAATGTGGCTATATGTGCACATACTTTTGCATCATCTTTCTCTTGCACTCACGTCTCACTCTGGCCTCTCCAAGCTGCTAGTAGATATGGTTCAAAATCTAGGAGGCATCTTCTATCAAGGCCTACTACATTCATTCACAAATAGTGTGTGTGTGTGTGTGTGTGTGTGTGTGTGTGTGTGTGTGTGTGAGAGAGAGAGAGAGAGAGAGAGAGAGAGAGAGAGAGAGCATGTGCACATACTGAGGCCCACTAGCTCTTTCTTCAATCAAACATTATCAAGAGTTGTCAGGCATGGTTTTCTCTAGATACTGATCATCCCTTCTTTGCTCATCAGCTTATTTCTAAACAAATGACGTGAAATCCAGATACTCAAGCCCATCCTCCAGAAATATGTATGTAACTGAGGAAAAAGAAGAGTGAGCAAAGCAACTCCAAGGCTGTGAACAGAAAAGCAGAGTGTTGTGGCATGCTGATAGCCAATGTGGATAGAGGCCAAGAAGGCGTATATGAGTCTCATCTAAACAGAAACCCAGAGTCAAACAGGTAGAGCCATCAAGCACATGTGAGCTGGGGGCTCACATGCATTCTGGGGAAGGGGCACCCTTCTAGGTCAAGAGTAGATGTGTCCTTGTCTATAGCCATGAGAAAATACAGATCCCCTGAACAATCATAATCTGAAAACTTCAACATGGTGTGTGTGTAGCTGAGCTGTATGTAAAGTGGAGCCAAAGAGCCCGCATTAGTTCCTTAAAGGAGAACCAACTTTATCCAATCGATTCTCCTCTTCTACAGAAAAGAAAAATAAGCTTTAAAAGTTACAGGGTCAGACTATAACCCCAAAATCTCTACATAACTAAAATACCAGCCCACCTGGTCACCCGGAACTCTTTCTATAATTCTTTCCACAGTTATGCTACATAAGCCCTCCAAAATTTTCTCCAAAAGCCTTCACTCTCTCAGGTTAGCCTTCATTCTGTATTACATCTGCCTTGAGAGCACTGAATCCCACCTGTAGTTCACATGACAACCTTACTAATATCAAGCTCCCCCCCATTCCTCCCACCACCCCCATTTGCTCTGTGAGGGCAGGAATGGAGGTTGTCCTTTCCTGAGCTTTGCACAGACACTGTTATTATCTGCTGAGTAAATGACTTCACTCAAAAGAACAGTAACACATGCCCCACAGTAAATACAAGAATATCCTCTGCCTCCAACAACGTTCCACCTCCAATAATTAGACATAAACACACACACACACACAATATGTTCTTTATTAACCAGAATACCAATTTTTTCCTATAGAGGCAAACTACCAGCAAACTTTCAGATCAAAGGAACACACAGGCTGTAGCACAGCTGCTTGCTATCGAATACTCTGCAAAGGCAGCTCATTGCCTTGATAAATTCAGGTAGCAGTATGCTTATAAGGTGAGATGCTCCACTTCCTGAGCTAAGCAGGAGTTATAAAGCGTACAGGCAGATCCATCAGCAGGATTTTAACTCCCCAAATAGATACAGATTTAACATAATCTCAATTGCATTTTCTGTAGAAACTGGAAAGTTGATTCTAATATTCAAATAAACACAGGAATGTGTTATAGCCAAAGCAATCCTAAAAAAGAACACAGCTGGAGGCTTGCAAACCCAGCACTCAGGATGCTGAAGCAGTAGGATTGCAGAGACCAGCCTGGAGTACATCAAAACGTCCCTCAAAACAAAACAAATGCCGTCTCATAAAGCTCTAGTCACAGGACAGACATGTGTAGGGAGAGCAAATGAGGGCTGATGCGCCAGAAAAAGCCTTCACATTGACAGTCAAACCACTTTCAACAAGGGTAAGACACTTCAATGATGAAAGAACAGTGTTTTTCAGCAAACAGTACTAAACAACTGGCAAATGGCCATCCACATAGGACTGGAAGCCTACCTCACACCACAAACAAAAATTAATATGAAAATCAACCAGAGATCTAAACATGAGAGCTAATGCTACAAATTTAAGAAAGGATGGACATAGGGTTCCCTGACCCTGAATGGGGCCATGGTTTCCTAACTGTGACACCAACTGATAGATAGTACCTTACCAACTTGCAAAGTTCTATGCTTCAACAATCAAGAAGATAACAAGACAGCCCACTAAGTAGAGGAAAAGATCTGGTTAAGAACTGCTATTAATCCGGGCGGTGGTGGAGCATGCCTTTAATCCCAGCACTTGGGAGGCAGAGGCAGGCGGATCTCTGTGAGTTTGAGACCAACCTGGTCTACAAGAGCTAGTTCCAGGACAGGCACCAAAGCCACAGAGAAACCCTGTCTCGAAAAACCAAAACAAACAAACAAAAAAAAAAACTGTTACTAAAAATATAGAAAAAACTCTTACAATTCAGCAGGAAAAAAAAAAACCTGACTCTACAAAAAATAGAAATAAATCAGGCAGACACACATATGACCAACACCTAGGAAGAGACACCATCATCAGTAATTAGGGAAATACAAATTAAAACTACAATGACTGTCAACTCCCATCTATAAGAACAGCAAACATAACAAAGATGGGCAATCAACAGTAAGTGTTAGCAAGGGGAGAAACCAGAATCTTCAGTCCTGCTGGTGGGAACACCAGTAGAGCAGCCACATTGCAGAAGAATCCATGTTAAGAGCAGAGTAAAGTGTAAAACAGCACTTACCCCTTAGGCATGCCACTCGAGAGAACAGAAAACATGCCTATACCAGGTTCCCAGCTGCAATTCCTAACAAGAAAGATACATGCTCACTCAATGGTGAACACTCAGGATGTGGCAGACACTTATAGGGGACGTAACACCCAGAAAAGGAGTGAAGGAACATGAACTTAAGAGTATCATCCCAACAGTCACACAACACAAAACAGTCCAGAACAGACAAACACACCAAGACAGGAGGCAGATTAGTAACTGCCCAAGTCATAAAACACAGAATGTCTCAAAAAAAAATACAAAATTTTATTTGTATTACTGTACAAAATGCTGGATTCCGCTGTGACATTTTCATACACGTATGCAGTGTGCTTTGATTTCAGCAGGTGATGAGAATGCTGTGCATTTATGCACTGGAGACATCAGCATGATTGTTAATATACCAAAGAACAAAAATGGCCATAGAGCCTATGTGATGATATATGATATATGAAGTCTACCTTAACAAGGTTATTTTTTTCTTTAAAGGAATCAAGCCGGGTGTAGCGACACTTTTAATCCCAGCATTTAGGAAGTAAAGGTAGGAAGATCAGGAGTTCGAAGCCAGCCTTATTTATATACAGAGTTCTAGGACAGCCTCAGCTCCCTGAGACTGTATCTCAAAAAAGAAAAACACACACACACACACACACACAAAGAATCAACTCCTTTTGACTACTGAGACTCCTTACACTTCCATCTTTTAAGCAGAGCACAATACTGAGCAATGCTTCCCTGCACACAATCTACTCAAGGTCATCACTATGAAACATCACTTGCTAAACCCTCTAGATGTAGAAAGTTCACAGGCTCTCCACCCCTTACAGTCTTCCAAAGTGTTCTTTCAAAGTCTTCAATTTGCTTTTGGTAATGCTATGAGAAATCAGGAAAAGCAAGTGATAAGGAACAGTAAAGAGACGTGAAGGAAGGACCCAATGAGGTGCACTCAAGTGGCCACAAGCACTAATACATCTGAGCTCTTCTCATACCCATTCTCAGGGCACTATTTTTTTTAAAATATTTATTTATTATGTATACAATATTCTGTCTGTGTGTATGCCTGCAGGCCAGAAGAGGGCACCAGACCCCACTACAGATGGTTGTGAGCCACCATGTGGTCGCTGGGAATTGAACTCAGGACCTTTGGAAGAGCAGACAATGCTCCCAACCTCTGAGCCATCTCTCCAGCCCCCGGCACTATTTATAATTAGGAATATACCTGTATGTGTGCATGTAAGTGTACATGAGTGCGGTCATCTGTAGAGGTTAGCAGCATCAAATTTCTAGAGCTGGAGTCACAGGCAGTTGTAAGCCATATAACATGGGTGCTGGGAACCGAACCCTAGCCCTACTACAAGAGCAAATACAGCAAGCACTCAAATGCAGAGCCATCTCTCCAGCATGTCTTCCACGTTTACCTAAGGATACAGAACACCAACCTCTAAGCTGACCGCCCACAACCAGGGGAAAGGAAATGAAGCCTTCCCAAAAAGCCGAACCATGAGACCTCAGCTGACAGTGACACGCACCCCCCAAAACACCTGACATACCTGTTAACACCCAAGGGCAAAGAATACACAAACCACTGTATGCTGCTTGTCCCGTTTTGCACACTCAAAGCACAAGCTTTGGGTAGTCACAACACCCACCCACTAGTGATTTCTCATACACCAAGGATGGTTGACCAAGGCCCTCAGTCTCCAATCTGTAGCTACAATGCACATTTCCCATTACATTTATTTGTGATGTGTGTCTTTGTGCAAAGATCAGAAGATGACTTGCAGGAAGTCAGTTTTTTCCTTTTACCATGTGATTCAGGGGATCAATTTCAAGGCCTGTGGTCAGGCTTAGTGGTACACACCTTTATCCACTAAGCTGTCTTGCCCGCCCACAGTATCTTTTACACTGCTTGGTGGAGTCAATTTAAAGTGCCATGACCCCTGCAAGCACCATAACCCCTTCTCACAATCTCTTCTCTGCTTAACCCCTCTATGTAACTAGCAGGCCACTCATCCTAGCCCACCTCCAACCAGGACAAACACCTAACCTATGGACACAAAGCAGGATTCAGTCTAATTCTGTCTTGAGCATTTCTGTACCTACTGAGCCATCAAAGGTGAAGTGAGATGATGGTGAGTACTAAACTAGAGTCAAGACATGCATAAGCCATGACTAGTGGCCACAGTAGGTGACACCTGCATGGATTTAAGCCAAGAAATTAATAAAGAAAGCTCAGTTGCTAGTGGGGGGCGGGGAGACAACAGAAGAGACAGGGGCCTTGGCATGAAAACCAGGATCCCAACTCAGTCCAAAGTGTCTCTAGAGAAAACCTCCAGTGCAGACACACCAAGAAGGTAAAATATACCCAACACACAATTTACAGGGACAGTTCCAGACTATCTTCACTAACTGTCCCAGAAACTCAATCTCTGCTCCAGACTAGATCTGCCCCCACTTAGCCTGTCCTAAGTGGCTGGGTTTCTTACAACCCAAACTGTGCTAATTGGTTTTGAGACAAGACGTCACTATGTATGGCTGGTCTGGAACTCACTATAAAGACCTGGCTGGCTAACCTAAAATGCATTATAGGCTTAAAAATGAGACATCACCATGACTTTCTCCTCTTTAAAAGAAGGTAAAATATACCCAACACACAATTTACAGTTGTAGTCATTTTTGAACACATGATTTGGTGGCAGTAAGTCCATGTACACTGTCCATCATTTATCACTGCTTACTTTTAAAACACTCAGAAAGACCACAGGTTTTTATTATTTTACTGAACCAACAGTTCTATCTCTTCACCAAATGGCAAGAGCAAGGAACCTCTGCAGGGTAGAACTGGCAGGATGTACAAAAGGTAGCAAAGAGCAGCCCTACAACTGGAGCACCAGAGCAGGTAATAGCATAGCATAACCAGAGGGCAGAAGACTACACATACCAAGAGGACAGATAAAAGCTGACAGGGTGTGCTCGGGCAAGCTAAGAGGTCATCCCGTCACCACACTTGCATCAGAGGGCACTTGCACAAGCACCAATGTTCACTAGAATAATGTGACTGGTACAGAAAACAGGTATCTCTTCTCACTGAAATGCCTGCAGTAAATTCTGGGCTCTAAATTTGGTCAAGTAATCTATGATCAATTTCTGGAGGACCCCTAGAAAGAAAAACAAGTACTTCAAAAGCTCTGAGTACCTACTCACCACCTTTCCACTTTCTTTTTTAGCACAACAGCTTCCATCAATAAAATTAAATGAGGAAGAAACCTCTACCAAAGCTTTGTCAAAGCCAACAAACTCAAACAGCATATTTCATAACAGCAGAGATGGAAGGACAAAGCAAGGAATATTTACAAGAATACCAGGAACTTGAACTCCCCCCCCTGTATCTTTCAGTATAAAAGAAACTCAAAAAGTGAATTATGTTCAAGGCCTCCCAAAACTGTCGACCTGGAGAACCCGGCCGGGGATTGTGTCCAAGTAAAAACACTATACTATCGATTGCTGTAGACCACGGCAACTCACCAACCCATGAGTTTAACAGGAAAGAATCTGTGTTTACTGAATTACTGGCAATCAATACATTTTAATAACACTTAATCAACTCCAAAAAACATAGTTAAATTAATATAAATACTATCTTGAACATACATATCTGAAGTCAGCAAATACTTTTTTCAACTGCAGATATATATATATTCCAAAACTATAAACCCTTATCCATACCTAAATAAAGACTTTAAATCCACCACAGAGGATACCTAAGAAGACTGAGTGTTTCAGTGTTGACATCTTCATTAAAATCTTACAATATTTTACTTTCTTGAATGTAAATATGATGTGGTAAAGGGAGGGGCTCTATGTACAGCAAGCAGAAATGAGGTACTGCAAAGGCTATACTTCAAATTCCCCTTACGTGGTTTGAGCCTACAAATTTATTCTTGACCTGGTATTGGCATTTCAAAAGGAAAGGTTCCACAGAGCAGCCTAGTATCAGCAAGGCAGCTGCAAAGTGTAATATATATATTACACTTATATAATATATATATATATATATATATATATATATATATATATCCACCTTCACTTTCTTATCATCAGGGGACAGAATGGGTAGAACTTTCAGAGGTCATTTCTAGGACAGCCCTTTATATCCATCACGACAATCTCCTCACAATCATTATTAACTAACTCATGTCACAGAGCTAAAGTCTGGGAAAGGCACAATGAGGAGAAGAGCCAGAGTCAAAAATAACGAATGGATGGGAACTATCTGATAAAGCCAAGAGGTAAGGAGGCCAAAGAGAGAGGCTTCTACCTCCTGGCCGCAAAAGTAACAGCAAAGTCAGCAGAAACGCCTGCTGGTGGGGCTCCTTAGTTCACAATCAGCCCTGCTACTTTCAGGAGAGAAGAACTTGTTCAAAACCTCTGGGATTGTGACGAGGACTAGCCTATCACTGCTTGATTCAGGGTAGGCCAAGGATAATAATGCCAAAGCCATGAGGCCTGTCCAATAAGTGCGGTCTAATCATTGCAGTCCCCAACTTTTCAGAAATCCTACAGAGCTACACGGCTTTGAAAATTTTGAAATTTCACCATTAAATAATTCTTTCTTGGGGCCAGTAATATGGCTCAGTCAGTCGGTAAAGCACTTTCCACCAAGCCTGACAGACCAGAGTTTGAGCTCAGCAAGTGTAGCAGGATTTCTTTAGACCTCTAGCCCCCAAATCATGACACAGAGACTTATTCTTAATTATGAATGCTTGACCTTAACTTAGGCTTGTTTTTAGCTAGGTTTTTTTCCTTTAACTTAAATTAACCCGTTTCTGTTGCTCTATGTGTTGCCCTGAGGCTCGTTTACCTCATCTACATACTGTCTACCCTGCTTTTTCCTGATTCTGGCTGGCTGCCCCCCTTTCTTTCTTCCCACCAGCCTTGCCTAGCCCTCCTGTCTAGCTACTGGCAGTTCAGCTTTTTATTAGACCATTCAGGTGCCTCAGGCAGGCAAGGTAAAACAGCAACACATCTTTATATAATTAAACAGATGCAGCATAAACAAAAGCAGCACACCTTTACATAGTTAAAAAGATGTAACACACCGTGACATAGGCAACAATTATTCTACAACACAAACAAATGGAACACATTTTTACTTTATTCAACTAATATTCTAGGCTAGGTGGTGGTGACACACATCTTTAATCCCAGAAGGAGACAGAGGAAGGCAGTTTTCTGTGAGTTCAAGGCCAGCCACAACAAGCAAGTTGTCCCCTCACCTACCCACATCTCCCCCTATCATATAAATAAATGTTTAAAAAAAAAAAAAAGCCTGGGCTAGAGGCTAGAGAGTTGGCTAGGCTAGGCTCTCAGTGGTTAAGAACACAGACTGTTCTTCCAGAGGACCCAGGTTTGATTTCCACATCCCCATGGTATTCACAACTCTATATAACTACAGTTCCAGGGATCCAATGCACTCTTCTGGTTTCCAAGGGCACCCAGGCACAGAAGTGGTACGTATACAAACACACATGCAGGGAAAACCAAAACACATAAAATTTAAAATTTTAAGAACAAATTCTAAATAAAAAATAATTCAGGCTGGAGAGATGGCTCAGTGGTTAATCACACGGGATGCTCTTCCAAAGGACCTGGGTTAAATTACTAGCACCAACATGGCAAATTAAAACTGTCTATAACTCCAGTTCAAGGGGATCTAATACTCTCATACCAATGTATTAATTAGATGCAATATGTAAATAAAATTAAATAAATTTTAAAAAATAAAATGACATCTTATTATAAAGAAAAATAAATAAATAAATAAATAAATAAATAGAAAGAATTCCTATCTTCAACATTACAAATAAGACTAGGGGTGTAGCTGAGTGGTAGAGCATTTGTTAGTATCCACAGAGCCCTGCGTCTTACTCCCAGTATTTCAAGGGGGAAAGTTATATTCATATAATTATTTTTTATACAAATTTTATATATATTATATATATTATATATATACATACACAATCATATGCACATAAGAATGATATACTATCCCATAACTGTATATTACATTTAAATAATGTCAAAACCTTTCAACTCTTAGGAAAAACAACAACTGTCATATGCATCCCCAGAAGTGAAATGATTTCTTCCCCCTTAGTACATATACAAAATAAACCTGGCTCACAGGTAAGTCTATTACTATCAGACAACTCAGTTCAACATAAAGGCACATGAAGCTCCGCTGTTTAAGGATACAAGGAACTAGATGTATCTATGAGTTGTCACATGGCTTAAAATATGGCCCCAGGGGTCTGAGGAAACAGTTCAGTCAGTAAAGTGCTTTTGTACCCATGGAAAAACTGGGTGCACCAGCATACCTCCACTACTGGGAAGTGGATACAGGTGGCTCCTTGGAGCTTTCTGGCCTGCCATTCTAGCCAGTGAGTTCCAGGTTAAATGACAGAACTGCCTCAAAGAGCTGGAAGACACCACACCAAAAGCTAACTTCTGATCTGATCGCCATATACATTAATTGTTTACTTAAAATTTTTATTTATATGTGGGAGGCATGTGGAGGCCAGAGGACAACTTGCTGGAGTCAATTCTCTTTCTATCACATGTTTTACATAGGCCTGGTCCGTCAGCTCAGTTGCAATACCCTTATTCGCTAAGTCATCCTGCTGACCCTAAAAAAAAGAGAATTTAATGGTAGAATGCTGTCATTTTCAGAACTATTTACCTCCATAGGATCTGAAAACTTAGCTGTGATGATCAGGGTTTACACATGAATACATAAAACAAAGATTAATTTTTAAAAAATACAGAATAAGTCAGGCGGTGGTGGAGCACGCCTTTAATCCCAGCACTTGGGAGGCAGAGGCAGGCGGATCTTTGTGAGTCGAGACCAGCCTGGTCTACAAGAGCTAGTTCCAGCGCAGGCTCCAAAACCACAGAGAAACCCTGTCTCGAAAAAACCAAAAAAAAAAAAAAAACCAGAATAAGATAACATTGGCAAAGCCTTGAGTTCAATACACACACACACACACGTTTAAGAAAAAGATGGGTATCAAGAGAAATGACTGCAGTTCTGATTATCAACTCTAACCATGAACTGAGCTAAAACGGTACTGCCTAAAAGTAACACTGCTATTTCTAAATGTCCTTGGCAATTAAATATTCAGAAAGTCAGTGAAGACTCAAGAAAGCAGAGAAAAATTAACTTGTTTACAGCTAACCATCAGTCACAGGCATGAAAAATGCCAAAAAGCCTCCACCTTGGCCCTGCAGAGGAAAACTCAAATAAGAGTTTTCCAAGACTGTATTCACTGGGTTACAAGCCATAACCTCCCTGAAGGAGAAGCTACAGTCCATAACTACATGAGTGTACAATCCAGAGAACTCAAATCTGACTCTAATTCAAGGAATGCTATGCCTTCCACAACATCAGCGTATCAAAGACAGAAACGTTAAAACTATAAAAATAATCAAGTCGTTTGATATTTTTCAAGAGTAACTGAATGCTCAAAGAAGTCCAAATGAATTCCAATAGGAACATAATCTGATCCCCAGGCTTAACCTCTTTGAAATGAAGTAGAATCCTCCAAATCAGCAAATGACAAAATAAATATCCTTTGAAACAAAGGAAACATAGCAAAGTGCTCTAACCTTCTAGCAAGAACAAAAATTTTATATCAATGCTCTACACAAAAACCACAAACTAATTAAAACTGCTGCCTTAGATCTCAAGCTGTCTGGCCAGCAACCCTGCCCAAACTGAACTGCTGCAGACCAGCGGGAGCAGCTACAGCAATATCAAAACAACGGTGGCATCTCATCTTCTATCTTTCATGGTTGACTTATGAACTGACTGGTGACAAAATAATTTGTGAATATGCCAGTTTAGGAATACAAACAAAAAATGGAAGCATAAAATTCATGAATGAAAATGCTGACATCATAGCTCAGCTCTCAGAGCAGGGGGATACAAGGAAGAGTGTGTGCATTTACCTTCTGGAATGTTAAATCACCAAAGTCACTTAGCAAAGAAGGTTCACAAAACAGCCCTTCCCTGCTCAGAATGAAGGGAGAGGATAACAGAAAAACCATTTTAGCTTTAGCCCAGAAATAACATGCATATGACACAAACAAGCACTTGCTTATGAGTGAGTGAACTATTTCAGGTCATTAGAGTTAGTACCAGCACTTTGTGAAGGCATGTGTGCGTGTGTGTTTAGGTTAAATAAGCAGAATATAATCTCCATCCCCATCATAAAACATTTTCCCACTTGGGAAGAGATGGCTTAGCAGTTGAGAGCACTTACTGTTCTTCCAGAGGACAAGAGTAGGGCTCCCAGCATCCACATTAGACAGCTCACATCTCTTGTACCTACATGCATACACACACAGCCACACACATTTATAAACAAATAATACAATAAACCTTTAAAAAAAACCTTTCTCCCACAATGTGGCCTATCACCCACAAAGAGCATGTGTAAGCAACAAGCAGACTGGCCTGCTCTGCCACACCACACTGATCATAACTAATTCTAAACATAGCAGTAAAACTTACAAGTCTGCAGAAATGCTTAGATTTTTATGATAGGAAAAGGATGTTTTTATGGAATGATGTAACATAAACTACTATCACAAAATTTTGATTCATTCAGGACTATTAAAGCAGCTAGAAATGAGACGTCACATTTTTCATCTTTTGGCAGAACTGAAACACTAAAATAAAAACTCTGTAAAGTTTAGATACAATTTTCTAAAACCCTTCTATTCAAGACACTTAAGGCACCAATTCTAGATCCCTAATGTTATTACATCCTTAGAAAACAGCAGCGGCCTCAGAGCCTTCGTGACCTCTACAAAGCACAGACAACAAGGACAGTCTCACTAACCATCTGCATAGCTTAAAATAGCCATTCACCAAAATGGATTTTTTTTTTAATTTAAGCAATAAACAATTCTGCCAATAAACATTTTGAAAAGGAGATCTTATTAAGTTAAAATGCAAACATGCCAGTTTTATCTACAGATCTGGAATGATGCTGGCGATCACCTCAACTTCCACAAGCATCTTTGATAGAACACCACTACCCCCTTGTGGATTCGAAATAAAAATTCTTATCTTGAATTTAGTTCTGAAATGTTCCATTCTGCTGAACTTTCACCAAACTTTAGATTTTCCTCACTAAAAACTCTTTTATCTCAAGTACTTTCTAAAAAGGGGGAGAAACACACTTTAAGATCACCAAGGCCATCAACAACTTTGCTGTGGAAACAGGCACTCGACTGTTACAGAGTATCAATTACATTTCCAATTACCACCTTAAGGTTGTCTTAATCACTAACTGCTAATTTTATCACTCTTGTAGCTTTGTGCTTCCTATGACTTCATACCAATTTCTTATAATTTCCACCAAAAGGTTTTATATTCAACTGCCTCAAAAAATCAAGAGGGTAACAGACTCTTCAGAAAGGGACTAAAACCAAGTCTAAATTTACAAAGACAGAAATTCCTTACTTAACTCTACTGACTTCAGAAATAATTCTTGGCAACCAACCCTGATAAAAGAAAACTATAATACATTTTTAAAAAATAGAAACAAGGGGTATGAGTTGTTTTTCCAGTTGAAAGAGCACCTCCGAACCAACCATGGGTGCAATCCCAGAACCTGGTTGGCAGATCAGAAGCTCAAGGTCATTCTCAACTACACAGTGATATTCAAGGCCAACCTGGGCTACAGGAGACTAGGAACAAAGATGGTAATGAAGAGTGCATTCCGGAAGCATCACATAGAAACAAATCTTACTAATGAAGATTAAGCAGGCTGACATACTTGGTTTCTCCATCCTGACAGACACTAGCTAGGTTTTCAGCAGTGTGCAGGTGACACGGACAAAGAGTCCACACTGTCACAGCAGTCTCCACCCCATTCTCAAACACATGTAGAACTCAGAAGAGGACACCATAATTAACTGGTGCCAGCAAACATTAGGTGGGAATAAAGTAGAAAAATTAAGGCATTAGGTAGGTGCTACTTAATGGTAACTGATGAGGAAAAGTGGACAGAAGAAGACAGTCCAGGCCAGCACACCTCCTTTTTTTTTTTTTTTTTTGGTTTTTCAAGACAGGGTTTCTCTGTGGCTTTGGAGCCTGTGCTGGAACTAGCTCTTGTAGACCAGGATGGTCTCGAACTCACAAAGATCCACCTGCCTCTGCCTCCCGAGTGCTGGGATTAAAGGCGTGCGCCACCACCGCCCGGCGCCAGCACACCTCCTTCAAAGTCACCCTGTACTAACAGCTTCAGGAGGGGCCTAGCTCAGTCTAAAGGGGGAAAAGTGACTAAACTAAATGAACAAAGGATTCATGTACAACAAAACATGCAACTATATCAAGAATGAGCAGAACACTGGGATGAGCACAAAAGAGTCATTAAAACAAAAGATACCTTGGTCCTTACATCTTATGTCAACCATTCGAAAATTAAAGTTCATTTCTCTTAAGAGAAAGAGGAAAGTGGGGATTAATGTGACTGGCTGGTCTCTCCACGCCGGGGTACATAGTATTTCTTTTTAAGTCAAGAACAAGGTTTTTAAAACGCTCAGTAAGCATTACCAGTTTTTTGTTTGTTTTTAATTTTTTTTTTTGAGACAAGGTTTCTCTGTGGCTTTGGAGCCTGTCCTGGAACTAGCTCTTGTAGAGCAGGCTGGTCTCGAACTCACAAAGATCCGCCTGCCTCTGCCTCCCAAGTGCTGGGATTAAAGGCGTGCGCCACCGCGCGTCATTACCAGGACACCAGGAGGCCCATGCAAGCAATAATTCTCAAAATAGAGAAAGGGAACCTGGAAATAGTACCTCAACACACTGATGGGCAATATTTACTATGGAGAACAGTAGACTGTTGTTGAATGTCTACACACATCCTCACACATGACAAATACTACAAGGTGGCAGACCATCTCCATCTCCTAATGGCAATGCTAACAACCACAGGATAACTGAGTACTACACCCACATTGGCATAAACAAAAGAATATGACTGTCTGGGCAGCCTTGACCCTAAACCTGAGCAGAACCAAGGCAGACAAGCAGGTGCCCCTTCCTAAAGTAAGGTGGACAAAGATCTAGAACACCCTCACCCCATACATCAGATTGCAACACAGCACAGAGTGAGGCAGAGGAGTTCTAAGAGAGGGTCCCAATTTTCTGCAAAGTTCCCAATGACTGGTATAGTTATTAACTATATCCAAAGAATTGTACTGCAATCTAACCAGAGACAGAAAAAAGCCAGATTAATTCAGTAAAAACAAATTTCCAAAATCCTACATGGGGACGTTCAGTAATCTGAAGGACAGCACTTCACTCAGACTCCGATTATAAATACCTCTGTCCCCTTGCTGGGACTTAGATCCCATGCCACCCACCTATTCTACAGGCACAGAAGGGGAAAAGGAGGTAGAACCTGAATTGCCCAGAACAATAAACAAAGTATAATGACTCTGTAAGATACAAAATATTAAAGATGGACCATGCAATAGAAATGCAAAGAGATACATTATCACTTGTCACCACAAAAGAATCAGTGGACAAAGGGACAGCCATCCACAGACGGTAAGGGTTGCCACAGGAGTGACAGCTACAGGCATGGCTTCTACAGCCGGTGTGGAGGAAAAACCTGACTTGGGAGAGGAAAAGAATGAGCACACTTCAGATTAACTTTAATCAATGTCAACATCATGGTGCCTCATCTGCACCCAAAAAGAATCAGGTTTTAGGAAAAAAAGAAGAAAGATACAAATAACAGTACTATCAAACAGCATAAAGAATTGGAAGTCACATAATAAGCTAGTAACTGTATCGGCTCTGGCCTTGGAATGGTGGCCACACTTAGACATTAGATTTAGATAACTGAACAGCAAACAGTGATGGCTTATCCAGTGCTTAATACATGAACCAAGGCGATCATAAGAAAAGAATGCTTTTCTAAAAGATCTTTATGTAAAAATGATGTTTTATGTATAAATGCTATGTTCCACGCATATGACACCTGTATGCAATGCTGTTTTAATGCATACTAAGCATTCCAATCACATATATCTAAATTACCTAAAAGTTATACCTAGACAGTCACATTAAGAGTGACTACTGTCTTCTATGTGCACACAAACACAAACCCCACAGCCTAGAGGAAAGCTGTGAAGCACCTCTCCCAGTACACCCTCCCACCTCTTTACCACCCCCATTCCTCCAGAATGGAAGGGAAAAGCTCACTATTGAAGTATTTTTTGTAAGATTACAATACACAAAAATTAAAATTCAGAAAAGTTTATAAGACTTTATTAAAGTCAAGTATAGATAAAGTAACATGTCATTTATAAAAAAGGCTAACAAGATCCACTATGGTCTCAGGCAAAAGTCACTAAACCCTGCAGTTCCCTGCACACAACAAACATCCAGGAAAGAGCTCCAGAGTGAACAGCTGAGTGAAGGAGAGCAGACACGACAATGACGTCAAAAGAGCAGACACTAAGATGCCACCAAAGACTCAATAACACACAACTGCAGGAGGCCAAGGATGTAAGAACCCTCTTCTATTCCTGTTCCCATAAGATGCAAAGGGAGTGTTCTCCAAGCTGCCACGAACAGGACATAAGGAATGGGCCAAAGTAATGAACAGGGTATAGGGAATGGGCTCAGGAGTGGCTACCTCAAGATCAGAAAGAAGTCAAATCCGTTTGGCACACAGACTAACACCTAGTAACCAAAGATAAACTGTTCCATCCTCATTCTATAATGGGCCATTTCAGGGGGAAAAGTCAAAATCACCAGGGCCTGAAAACTAAAGCAACAGAAAATGTGGCTAAGCAGGGCATGGCACCCCCTGCTTATGACTCCAGCATTCAGAAGGCTGAGACATGAGGACTGATCCCCAAGTTCAAGGCCAAACTATTGTACACAACAAACTCTAGGCTAGCCTGAGCTATAAAACATGACCTGTCTAAAAAGACAAAATATTCAATTTTTTGATAAAATGAAAAGAATGAAGAGGTAACTAAATATGACATAAACTCACCTCCAAGAGCAAGAGTGATGCAAGTCTTTTGAAAAGGGAAAGCTGACCCCATCTGACCTTGAGGAGAGGTTGCTGTGCACGTGTCAACATGCAGAATCCACTGAAAGGTGAGATGTAGAAACCCAACATTTCCCAGAAACTGGGTGAGTCAGGTCTTCAAGGGGACAAGAGAAAAAGATCATCTGGCCTTTCCCAAAATGCTGGTGAATGAGAGATGGAAGGGGGAGTCATGTTCACACAGAAAGATGCAAAGGAAAAAAGCAAAGAGACTAAGGAAACCAGAGTAACCCAGCCAACAGCAAGAGAAAACCCTGACTCCTAACCACCCAGAGCTCAGCCACACCATAAGCGCCTGCTCATCCAACTTTGACAAGGACCTTCATTACCTCACCTTGTTCAGTCCCCATGTGTGGCACCCTGCTGGACAGGACAACTCCCAAAGGTAGTTGGTGGCCTGGAGAAGGGCACAGAAGAGCCAGCACCAGAAACAAGATGACTCTTCTGGATCTATGCCAACATCTGTAGCAGGTATTCCACTCTTCATTTTTCCTAGGCTCACTAACACCCCTAGAAACAAAGAAGCCCCTAAGCTAACGAGAGGGACAGGGTGAAAACAGCCTAAAAAGGAAAGATACACAGACACACCCAGGAAAACCAGACCAAAAGCTTTACTTTCTGGCGGTGGGTACCGTGCTTAAAAGCAAAACCAGAGTCAACTGAGACATCTCCTTACTTGGGAAATCAAGGTGGAGGGCTCCCTTCCTAGGAAGTGCACAAAGGCACGTGTGCACACGCACAGAGCTGGATGCGGGGTGAGGCTCCACACAACTGAGACTTAACTGCTGAGGGAAATGCAAGAGACAGGGCAGTGAGACACCTGAACAGAGCCAGAGCTGCTGGACGCTCAACACTCACCAGCCCCAGAGAGAAGAACCTGGAAAAACCCTGCCACCTTCTCAGGAAGTGGCAAGCACTTTTCCAAAGATACCTTTTCCTAATTTCACAGCGTCTCTCACTTCATTGGCTGAAATACAACAGGGACATTCTTGAGGACATCAATTCCCAGTTCTAGTAGGGAGAAACAGCTTTTTCTCCACTTCCTATCATTTTCCCAAAACACAGGAAATCTTTCTCCTACACTGCAGTTAAAAAAAAAAAATTCAAGATAACAACTTTTACTCCTCTCAGAAGCAAGCCGAGATACCATCCCTAGATTCCAAATGGAAAAGTCTGGGCACTCATCGGCGGCAAGCACTCCACACAGGAGAGATGTGGTGACCGCTCTGGGTGGCAGTCTGCTTATTCAGTACAATACAAATGACAAATGAAGGAGTGGTGAGAAATGGCATCTATCAACGATACTTCTGACTCTTCTAAGCCTGAAGTCACCAACAAATTTGGATATGTGTAAATAAATACACAAGCTTGCACGTTAACAGTTCCCACACAAACCGAGCAAAGAGCTGTCACCTGATCTCTCGAACTTCCTCTCTCCGTGTACGAATGTGACTGCATGTGTATGCACAAAGTGGTTTGCACCTTCAACAACTGTGCAGGGCATCACAAGCTCCGTGATGCCAAAGAGAACCAGAACAGCAAAGACAGAGAGAGAGACAATTCCCCTTTGCTTGAAAGGTACAAGATCCAAAGAAATGTTTTGATCCCACTAGAGACATACCAGGGCAAAGGAAGGTTCTGGTACCACAAGGAGCACACAAGCTACCTCCTTCTCAAATGGCATGTGGGCGACAAGGGTGTCTACGCTCCCTATTCTGGATAGAAAGGCATATGGCTTCTCTTTACCCAGCCAACATGAATACAATTTGAGAAAATTAGAAAAAGTCAAGGTAACAGGCTCACTAAATATGGCTGACTGGGAAACAGAAGCCATAAGGAGGATATGAGTTCTCTCAAAAAAAAAAAAAAAAAAAGGGTTGGGAAGTTTATTTCCAAGAAAGATTCAAAGACTTCTTGAGTGGGACGCATAAAGTATGGTTCTTACTGCTCAGAAAACAGGCATCAGAACACAAAATTCAAGGGCACATGAGCCTTCTCCCAGTGGGGTAGTGTTAATTGGTGAAGGGTGCCCCCTAAGATTCAAGAGTGAACGGGAAGCCATAGATCCTTGTTTTCCTTCGAGAAAGGAGTAATCGCTGAGATTTCTTTTCACTCAAGTGGTAGACACATCGGAAGCCCTGGCTGCCCTACATCTTACTGGGGCGCCCACCCTGGCCCAGACAGGGAACTCCAAGGAGAGAGGCAGACAGCGGAGGAGAGGAGCACTGGAGCGTCCGGTTTTCCCTACGAGAAAGAGGGCAACTCGAAGGGTATTCAGGAAATGAGCTCACCCTAACCCAGGAAAGTGTGCGGAGAGTGGAGATCTGGAAAAAGTGTCTGCCTTCCTATGTGGAAATGACTTCAGGGCTGCACAGGGCCCCGCGAGCCACTGGGCGAGCAAAGAAGAAAGAAGAGCATGGGTAAGCCCGAGTCCCCTTGTCCTGGCGAAGAAGGATAAACCCGGCGTGCCGAGGCTCCGCGGCCCCACGAGAGTCCCCGAAAAAGGGGGGACAGGCTCGCACGGAACCCTCCGTGCTCGGCGAGGATCGGGGTCACCGAAGGTAAAGGGCAAGACAGTGTGGAGACCCCACCCTCTCGGCAGTGAGGGTGCAAGGGCAAGAGTGGAAGAGCACGCCGTGAGGGGCGGGGAGGCCGCACGAGGCCCCCGGCCCTGCTGGGCGAGGGGTCGCCCGGGGCCTCGGCCGAGGGGCGCTCGGCACGAGGGGGGCCCCCTGGCGGGGACCCGCGCGGGGACACCCCACGCCGGCGCTAGGAGGCGCCTCGCGGCCCGAGGGGGGCTGTGGAGGGGAACGTCCGGCCCTGCCGGCGCCACGGCCGCCGGCACGGATGACCGCGAGACCCCGCGGCCCGGGAAACTTTCCTCCCCGCGGCCCCCTCACGCCCTGGCCGGCGCGGCGGGAATGCCCCGGGCCGGGTGCGGGAGGTGCCGCGGCTCCTCCTCCTCCTCCCTGGGCCCGGCCCCCGCCCCGCGCGCCCACCACCCCGGCCTGCCGCCCCCGGGGCTGGGTGCGGGGCGCCGCGCCCCGCCAGCCCGCGAGTCACCTCAGGACTCGGCCGCGCTCCGCCCCCCCACCCTGCCGGCGCCCTCCCCGCGCCCGCCGCGCCCCCGCGCTCGCGCCCCGCGCCGGCGATGCCCGGGATGTCCGGCGCGGCCCCGGGCCCGCCGCGCCGCCGCCACCCTGACAGCCCCGGGCCCTCGCGCTCCGGCTCTCACCTTCCGGCTTGTTTTCGGCAGCCATTTCCCCTCCGCGCGCCACATCCTCCTCCTCCTCGCGACCGGGACCCCGAGCGCGCGCCTCGTACCGCCGCCGCCGCCGGCCCAGCCACCCCGCCGCCGCCGCGCACCCGCCCTGGCCCCGCCCCGCGGCCCACGCACAGCATCCATTGGGTAGTGCGACCGCCAGTCACGGCTCTTGTGACCAATCGGGCTGCACCAGGGGTCTCACTACTCTCCGGGAGGAGCGTCCTATCCACCCAGCCTATTGGCTGATCATCACCGCACCGACTACTATGATTGGTCTGGAATCAACGCCCCCTCCCCACCCACTCCCAGGAAAACCCGCCCTCCAGATCTAAACAAAGCTTCCTAGTGGCCAGAGCCCGCAAGAGCGGCCCAATCAGGACGAGCCTGACACGGAATATTTCCTCGAGGCCGAGACGTAGTGTTTTGATTGGGCGTCACAACAGTGTTTCCCAAGCCGTCCAGACCAATCAAAGGGGGTTCCCGGAACTCGGGAACAGCTGTGGGAAGCCCCGCCCACCAGCGTGACCGTCATGAGAAAGACGCTCGCTCATTGGCGTGCTGGGGCTTTTCCCGCGTGCTCCCGGAGCTGAAGGACGTTCCCGGGGAAGCCGCTGCCGGCGCGTGGGGGTCCCGGTGTGTGTGAGGGACACGCCGGATCTCCGGGATCCCACAGCCTGCAGCGCTGCCAGAGGGCGGTTCTGGGGGTCAAGACACGAGGCGCCGAGGCGTGCTCGCGGTGTCCCCGAACCCTTTGGCCGGGAGTCCAGGCGTCGCTGCCCGCCGCGGGGGAGGGGCGCGCCTCCCGGCAGGCCCCACCCCTCCGACAAGCCCCGCCCCTTCCTGGCCGCCGGTCCCCACCCCCTGGCCGGCGCTGCGTCCCCGCGGCAGCCCTACGCTCCCGCCCGCCTCTCTTTTCTCTGTCCCCTTTTCTAGCGGCTTAAAATACTGAAACTTTATTTTGGTCACGTTGTCCATGTGACCGGCGGAGCCGATGAGTCATAGGTGCCTGTCCCAAGCTGCAGTCGCGGATTCAGGGCTCGGAACGCTCGACCTCGGCTAGCCTAGCCAGTGCCTCCCGGGCTCGCCGCACTTGAGCCGGATTCCGGCCGCAGCTCGGCACGGCTCTCCTGGAAGTAGGGCCACACCGGGTGGATTCGCAAACCCGGGCCAGGAGAGCTGCAAAGTGCTGCTGCGCCTTCTCCACAGAAATTCAGGGGTTCTGCACGTGGCCAGAAAAGAAAGAGCAAAGAATGGAAGGAGGGAGGAAAAGGGCAGAGTGCAGGAATTCTGCACGCGCACCCAAGGGAACGCAGTTTAATGAAAAGCAGCCGAGCTCCAGATTTCTCTGTAAACTTGAACCGCTTGATTCCTCAACATTTTTTTTTCCCTCCGTTTGCTGTTAGCAGAAGCACTGAGAAGTCAATCGAGTGTTTTGGCGTTAGGATTGATCGTCAAAGCCAGTCTGTGCCAATCCTAACAACATGTGTTCTTTTTCTGTTGTTCACCGCGGAGAATTGCTTAGGTTGTTCCAAAAATAAAGATATCCCAAAAGAATGTTTTGTATTGTATACTCATTCTTCAACAAACTTTAATTTTATGAGCCTCAAAAAAGGCGAAATTTTAACAACTAGGGTACAGTTATTTTATCGATTAGCATTCTTAATAGCACCTGTGTTGCCTCTGGAAACGCTGGTGGCGTTGTAAATTAGTATAACCCTTTCAAAAAGCAATTTCACGGTATGTATTAAAAGCCATAAAAATATCTATGTCTTTTGACCCGGGAATCTCATTTCTGAGAATCTTCTAAGGAAATAACCTCAGGTAGGGAAGTGCTTGAAGTAAGAACATGCTCCTCACCGAAACAACAAAAAAAAGTGAGCCATGGAGGCTGGGGAGAAGGAAGGCTCAACAGTTCGAAGCACACTACTCTTTCAGAGGACAACAGTCTGTTCCCGGCACCCACATCTGGCAGACCACAACTGCCAGTGACTCCAGTTTCACGACCCCGGGCGCTCATGTGCACATCCCTCATATATACACATTTAAGTTAAAAATAAGTTCTTTTAAGAAAAAAACAAAGTGGTCACATCCCAAAGTGCAAAGCTTGGCTGTTTAACAGATGAACTGTGCTTACCCACACAATGGAGCACCTCACTAGCCATTGCAGCGCAATTAATAAAAACCCAGAGGCAGATTTGGGGGGTCAACCTGAAAGAAAAGCAAAACAGCCAATCGCTGGCTCTTACCTCGACCTCAGTCTGAAATGACGATCCTGCCTCCAGGAATTTCAGAATGAGATGGACTGTTTCTGAGAGCTGTCTTCTCCTGTTTTATATTCCTTCTAGGGCTGGGATTAAAGGCTTGCACCACTACCGGCTGGTTTCTATGGCAATCTAGTGTGGCTACTGGGATTAAAGGTGTGTGACACCTCTGCATGGTCTGTAATGCTAACCAGTGGGGCTGTTTTACTCTGTGATATTAAGACAAGCTTTATTTATTAAAATACAAATGAAATATTACCACAAGTCACGTGTCAAAAGGGACAAACTCACCCATTGCTGGAGCTAGGAAAGATACTCAAAATTTTGGTGTTCATTTATAAATATAATAGAATGGTAGAAAATACTGCATTTGAAGGCTAAGGATGTGGCTCGGATGGGAGAGTGCTTTGTTTAGCATGCATGAAGCTTTAGATCCTCACCCAGCACCAAATAAACCAAGCATGGTAGCACAGGCAAAGAACTCCAACAATCAGGAGAGGGAGGAGGGTCAGAGACAAGTCAAGGTCACCTCCTGCTACACAGTAAGTCTTTCTCA
>JAQHUG010000137.1:5342443-5368635 GCA_028555095.1 Dicrostonyx torquatus
GCCTCCGTGGGCATCTGAGGGTGAGACATGGACCAAGGCGCCTCCGTGGGCATCTGAGGGTGATACAGGGACCAAGGCGCCTCCGTGGGCATCTGAGGGCAAACCAGGGGCCAAGGTGCCTCTGTGGGCATCCGAGGGTGAGTCCAGACTCTTCTGAGGTCTGGGAGGAAATGTCTCCTGCTCCTGACTGTGGTTTTCTGGCAGACACTAAGGAGGAAGGAACTAAAAATACTTATTGGCCACTCTGCCAAAACTCCACAGTGCTCAGAGTGTACCAGGCCAACGTGTTGAAGCTCTCTGAGGAAGAGGGATCTACCTAAACGCCAAGGTCAAAGTTATATCCTGCATTCTCCTCTTCCTCTCAGGGCTGCTGGGGAACAAGGGCGGCAGGGTGTCTACCCAACACAGGGGCAGCATCAGGCGGAACTGGTCAGGTTCCCAGCCTGCTATCTCAGGGCTACTGGTATACAAGAGACACTGGGTGTCCACCCAGCACAGTGACAGCATCCAGCGGAACTGGCCAGGTCCCCAGCCTGCTATCCCAGAAACACCACCCCACACCCAGCCTCAAAACCCAGTCTCCAGCTAGGGTCTGTTCGGCTGCCAGCTCATCAAAGCTAAGAGCGAGCGACACAGACATTTCCTTAATGCTCCCGCCAGGCTGCAGGAGCCCACTCAGAACACCTGCAGAAAGGCGAGGCAGCAGAAGAGGAAGAGGAGCGGGGAGAGTGCAGTTCAGAGGGCTAACGCTCCTTGATAGGCGTGGATCATGGGAGATCTGGTCAGGATACAAGCGCTAATACAGCAGGCGAGACACAGGGCCTGGACCCGACCCATTTAACAAGTGCCCGTGTGTGCCAAGGCAGCTGGCCCGTATAACCACACAGTGAAGAACAAAACCTAAGCAGGCAGAGAGCAAGCAAGAGAAGGGGGTGTGGAAAAGATGACCCAGGCATGGTGAGCTCCCGGCTGGAGAAGTGCAGGGCATCCCACGAAACCGGTGCTGGCTTTGCATGTTGGGACTGGAGCAGATGTCCCAAGGCTTTGAAGCCTGTTAGTGTGGAAGAAGGTGACTCTGCCTAGCACCATCTAGGGAAAGTGTGTCCTTGCAAGAAAGGTACAAACTGACCTAAATGGGTGTCTGGGGCAAGTCATTCTGAGTCTTAATTTTCTTCCCGAGTGAGACTAATGGAGGAAGGGGCGGTGGTGCACACCTTCAATCCCAGCACTCAGGAGGTGGAGGCCTGTGCATCTCTGTGAGCTAGAGGCCAGCTTGGTCTATGCAGCCAACTCCTGATCAACCAGAGCTACATAATGAAACACTGTCTCAAAAAGAAATAAAAAATTTCATGGCTAGGGCACAAAGGGAACAGGAGTCCAAGACTCCAACCATCATCCATTTACCTTTAAACTAAGAGCTAAAGTCCACTTAAGTTTTGAAATTGTTTAACTGTTTATTTTGGTTTTTTGAGACAGGGTTTCATGTATACCAGGCTGGCCTCGAACTCACAGTGCAGCCATGGATGGTTCCAACCTTCTGACCCTCCTACTTCCACCCAGGATTACAAGTATGCACCACCACAGACTAAAACCCACTTTCTTTTTTATTTTGTGTGTATGAGTATTTTGTCTGCATATATGTCTGTGCACCACATGTGTGTTGGGTGACTTCAGCATCCAGAAAGGGATGTTAGATTCCCTAGGACTGCAGTTGTAGACAGATATGAGTGGGTGCCGGGAATCGAACCCTGGTTCTCTGGACAAGCAGCCAGAGCTCTTAACAGCTGAGCCATCTTTCTAGCCCTCATCTCCAGCCCCCTAAACTCCATTTTAAACCTGTACACTCGCTTCCCAAAGTAACACTGTTCGCAGGCGAAGGTGGACCCCAACAGGCTGAGGATGACTCAGAGGACCAGGCAGGCTCTCAGCCACCCGCACCTGAGGGACTGTCAGAAGCTAGGCACTCGTTCCTAAAACTGAAACCTTTCCCTGCTACAGATTATGGATCCTGGACCTGGGCCAGGACATAATGTATTATAACTATAGAGTAAGTTATTCAAATTATGAACATTTCAGGAACCATTTTTATGAGAAAATAAATTTTAAATAATAGCATTTTAAACTTTTTATGGCTATATTTGTCATGTGACCTGGGACAAGGTATATTTTTGCACTAAAATGGGACACATTAATTATCTCCTAAGTGGCACTCGCTCAGCATCCACCTTCACGGGGTGAAAGGACAGACTCAGACAGCTTCTCCACCTGTGACATGTGAGCATACACCTGTGGGGACACACACACATGTACACACACATACATAAAGGTAGGGCAATTGAGCCTGTGGGCCTAAAATAGGTCCCATAAAAGTGATAAAGAGTCTAAAACAGAGCAGTAGAGTTAATTACGGCTCTGTGGGGTGGGGGGAGAGTTTGCTTAGCTTGTTTACCTGTTAATTAAACACTTAAACCTTAACTTTGGTCAAATACTTCCCACATCTTAGAAACAGAAACAAAAATTCTTCTATAATCAATATTGAATTCCCTACTTCTCTCGACACCCAAGCACTCCTCTGGAAACACAGAGGTCCCGAGCTCAGTGCCCATGCAGAAGGTTATTGGAATCAAACAGTACAGACTGGACAGCGTGAAGTGCAGCTTTCTTAGCAGAAAACCCACAACACAAGAGAATGAAAGGTTTATTGAGAGTACTAAATCAGGCTGGAGAGATGACCCAGTGGGTAGGAGACTTCCTGCTCTTCCTAGAGGGCCCGAGTTCAGTTCCCAGCCCAGGAGATCTGGCCTCTGAAGGCGCCTGCATTCACATAGACAGGTGCACATAACTATTTAGCTGGATGTGTTGGCACATGCCTGGGAGGCAGAGAGAGAGAGAGAGAGAGAGAGCTTCCCTGGCACTTTACAGTTTGCATAGCTCCTGTTTCTGTGGTTCAGAACATGAATGGGACTGTCTATATCACTTGCAGGGCCTGGTATAAGATGAAAATAGGATCTTTTTGTTTAAAACTGTTAGGAATTTTGACAGCGACAGCTCTGCCTTTTTGTTTAAGCCAGCTTGCACGGAGCCGCTGCTGTAATCTGCTGAAAGCAGAACAGAGGAGCTGTTTGGAGGGGAGGTGATGGGGGGCAGGTACTCTGTAGGTCATGGTTTTCAAATTCTGATAATCCTGCTGGGGACAGGCCAGCTTTACAAGTAGGTAGCCTGGGTAGTCATGAAGACCCTGCTGAGCCCAAGCATTCTTCCATCTGCTTACTGACTGGATGCAATGTGACCTGCTGCCACAGGCTCCTGCAGGGATGCTGCCCCACCAGGATGGGCTTTGCCTCCAGCTGTGAGACAAATCAAATCCTTCTTAAACTGGACCACATCAATGATGTAAATAAGACTCTCCCTTAAAAGCAAAGGCACTTCCTCTCCAGCAGGGGCCGTGAGGAGATACTGATGTGGGGTGGGCACCCCTGGGGGCTTCACTGGGAACATGCTGGAGGAAAAAGTAGAACTGACCTTCATTGGTTTCTGCAACCAAAGATTGTTGACAGAAGTTTCTATCCTGCCTGGTCTCACAGCCGTTCAGTCCCAAAGAAACACACAGAGGTTTTTATTAATTATAAGCTAGTTGGCCTCTTAGCTCAGGCTTATTATTAACTAACTCTTACGTCTTACATTAACCCATAATTCTTGTCTATGCTGTGTGGCTTGGTACTTTACTCAGTGAGGTATTCTCATCTTGCTTCCTCTGTGTCTGGCTGAAGACTGTGTCTCTGCCTTTCCTCTTCTGAGAATTCTTTAGTCTGGTCACCCTGCCTATACTTCCTGCCTGGCTACTGGCCGGCCAATCAGTGTTTTATTAAGCCAATATGAGTGACAAATCTTTACATTGCACAAGAGGATTATCCCACAGCAGTTCCCCTTTTTTCTTTTCAAAACAGGACCCTGAATCTAATCTCCTTTGTTTAGCTTTTTTCCTGACCATTATTCATAACAACTTGTAAACAACATACTATACAAAGACAAACATCCATAATCCATTTTTGGGGAATGTGGACATTGTTTTATAGGCTACTTCCTGCTGATTGAGGGTGCTGGTAATCTTATGGGGACCCAAAGAAAATTCAGGATTATGATCAAGTCCTGACTAGCCTCAGTAGGATCATCTCAGTCAGCAGTCTTGAAGCTATTCTGGATGTAGTATTGGTATACAAAAGATCTCCACAATAGCCTGGAATGGAGTATAACAAAGGTTTATTTATCTGGGGATAAACTCACAGAAAGAATAGTGATCTGCAGTCCTCTGCGTGTGCTGGGAACCAGAATAGAATCCAGTAGCCAAGAGACTCTCACATGCTTTTCATTTGCATTTATACATGAGACCACACCCAAAGTGGGCTGGTATCTTAAAAGTTACCAGCTGAAGGAGTTCCCACAGCAATGTAGAACTCAGAGGAAATTGCAACAAAGATGTTTTAAAACACTGGATCATCTGGGCCACCTACTCCTATCAGAGATTTCTCAGGGGATCTTCCTTGATCAAACCTTGTTTTTCTTAACCTAGAATGAATCCACAGCCTCTCATTTCCTGTGGAAGCAAAAGTAAAACCACTTCTTCAAAGTAACCTGTCTTTTGACTTAAATTTTAAAGTCAAGGCATTTTCAAAATATATAGGTTGAATTAATCCAGCAGCATTTATAGTCAAATATCTTTTAGCTGTTGTTCCTTCCTCAGAAGTCAAACGATTCAAAGACAACACAATAGCATACAGTATCCAGATTCTCTGTGTATTTTCCATCTTTACGTGGCTTTTTTTAAAAACTGTATTTCTTTTATTTCTATTTTGTAATTTTTGGTTTTTTGAGACAGGGTTTCTCTTTGAATCTTTGGCTGTCCTGGAACTCACCCTGAAGACTATGCTGGCCTCAAGCTCACAGAGATTCACCTGCCTCTGCCTCCCAAGTGTTGGGATTAAAGGCGTACGCCACCACACCCAACTACTCTATTTCTTTTTTTTAAGGACTTTCTTTATCCTTTTTCTTTTCTCTCCTAAGTCTATATATATTTTTAAACACACTATAAGTTATTTAAAGAGGGTTTTTTTTGTGTCTGAATCTGTCTTTACTGTATATCTCTATCTTTTTCTGACCACATGAGTCTTTGGTCTGCTAAGTGATATGGCTAGGATTAAAACTGTGGCTTTGGCAGCTGGCTCCACCCCATTCCTTAGCTTTTTGAGAGTCTAGCTTCATGGCAGAGGCACTGGCAGAAACCACATTTATTACTACAATTTTGTGGAGTTTCTAGGTCCATGCCACCACCAATAAGCCTGATGCCGGTTGCTCATAAACACCGTTTAAATGTTTGGTGGCAGAGCCTCGTAAAAGAGCTGTGAGGTTTTTGTCATTAATGCTGAGTCAGGAAGTCTCTCTTAAAGGAGCCATGCCTCTGCTCGCTGCCAGCAAACAGAGCCTCTACTGAGAAAAGATGGTTACCAAGAAGCTGCACTTGACTGTTCTTGTCTGTCTAGAATACTTTTTTTCAAAGCTTTCTCGGGCTTTACGTGGAATTTCAAACGTTTGGGTGCCATTTGTAGATGGAAGTTTCTGTCCCGCCCGTCCCACAGCCATTCAGCCCCAAATAAACACACAGAGGCTTATATTAATTATTAATTGTTTGGCCTATTGTTCAGGCTCATTACAAGCTACGTCATAACTTAAATTAAATTCTTATCTATGTTTAGCAACACGGCTTGGTACCTTTTTATCAGTAAGGCATTCTCTCCTTGCTTCCTCTGGATCTGGGTGGTGACTGCATTTCTATCTTTCCTTTTCCCAGAATTCTCCTAATCTGGTTGTCCTGTCTTACTTCCTGCCTGGCTACTCGCCAATCGGTGTTATATTAAACCAATACAAGTGATAAATCTTTTTTTTTTCCCTGAAACATGGTTTCTCTGTAGCTTTGGAGCCTGTCCTGGTACTAGCTCTTGTAGACCAAGCTGGTCTCGAACTCAGAGATCTGCCTGCCTCTGCCTCCCGAGTGCCAGGATTAACGGCATGAGCCACCACCGGCCGGCTCAAGCGACAAATCTTTACAGTCTATAAGAACATTATCCCACAGCACACAGTCAACTGGGGTCAAGATTCAGAACCACATTGTGTCACAAGAATGCAGAGTGCTGCAAGAATGACCGAATGCTGCTATATAGCAGTTTCCTCCCAGATTAAATCCTTCCGTTCTGCAGATCAACTCCTTGAGCAGGAAAGTAAACAACTCAGGATCTTCAGGAAGTCCCTGAAACTGACCAGATTCACTAGGCCCCACCCTTGCAGAGTAAGCCATTAAAAACTGAGAGCTCCCCTCAGACAGAAAGAAGCTGAGCTGCCATGAAGACTCTGATACCAGGTCATCTTCCTGGAAGAGGTTTAAACCAACTGAAGCAAGCACCTGAAAAAGAAACACTCTCTAATCTGCTGAGCTGCCTGCAGGCTGTGTAGTGTGCTCCAGAGTCCCAGCCTCTGTGAGCTGTCACCCTTGCTGGGGTAGGTTCTAGTGATGTAGCTGTCTTTGAGTCTTTTCTGCTCCTGTAAGGAATCCCAATAAAACTCATTGGTTCACCAAGTTGGACTTTTGTAGTAAGGAGAGCAGGTCCTTTGTTCCTGCTGCCCTGCTAGCTTACACCTGAAATAATCACATACAAACTGTATTCATTTAAACACTGCCTGGCCCATTAGTTCTAGCCTCTTATTGGCTAACTCTCACATCTTGATTCAACCCATTTCTAATAATCTGTATGTCACCACAAGGTCATGGCTTACCAGAAAAGATTTAGTATGTCTGACCTGGCAGCTCCATGGTGGCTCTCTCTCTCCTTCTTCCCAGTATTCAGTTCTGTCTACTCCACCTACCTAAGTTCTGCCCTATCAAAAGGCCAAGGCAGTTTCTTTATTTATGCAATGAAAGCAACACATAAACAGAAGGGCCTCCTACACCAGACTTCAGTGGTATCTGTACTCTGGTCTGTTGTAAGCGCCCTATCTGGGATGAGTAGACATGTATGTTGTGTCTCTCCAGGAAAAGTTTCATGTGCCCTGCCTGACAGGAGCTTCCAGTGACCCATTTGTGACATATAATATTAGCTATTAGTTATATTGGATTGACCCTCAGGACCCTAACCCAGAGACAGCATAGCTATGAGCTGTGTGTCACCCTGTGGGGCTGAGAAAATGGGCAGTGAATGTTGGCAGTTGACATTTAAACATCACAGGGAAGAAAGACTCCAGAGAGGACACAGAGGGCTTTGTGCAACTCCAGTAATGAGGAAGAAGAAGAAATGTGGACCCATAGACCCCACGGCGTTGTATGGACACAGCTTGGCATACTCAAAGCCATCTTGAGTCATAACCACCTTGACTGTCCCTGGGTAAACTTCATTGTTTCAGTTTGGTTTGGTTCCCCCCCCTTTTTTATTCAAGACAGGGTTTCTCTATGCAGCTCTGGATGTTCTAGAACTCACACTGTAGACCAGAATGGCCTCAAAATCACAGCGATCCACCTGCCTCTGCCTCCCAAGTGCTGGCATTAAAGGCATGCATCACCTCCGCCCGGCTCCAAGCTGGTTTTTGCCTGTGTCAATTCCCAACAAACTATTAAGCAGTTAAAGCCATTGACGTCTTCTATCAGGCTTTATGTGGGGATCCTGACTTTGGTAAGCACTTGAGTCTGTGCATATGTGGGCTGTGTTCATACACTCACATGTATGTGTGCATGTATGTTCATGTGTATACATGTATATGCATGCATGTGTATGTGCATTGCATTACATACATATGTGTGTGTATAGAGGCCAGAGTATGGTGTCTTCAATCACCCTCTTATCTTTTTTTCAGAGACGGGGATATCTCACTGAACCAACTTAAGTGGGCTGAGTGGCCAGTGAGTTCCTGGGGTCCACCCCTCTGCCTGCCTAGCTTACAGGAGCATGCCAATATACCCAACTTTTTGTTGTTGTTTTTCAAAAGAGCGTTTCTCTGTGCATCTTTGACTGTCCTAGAACTCACTAGAGATCCACCTTCTCCTGCCTCCCCAAGTGCTGGGATTAAAGGCGTGTGCCACCACACCCAGATATACCCAGCTTTTTACACGAACACCAGGGACCAGAAGTTAGGTCCTCATGCTTGTACGGCAAGCACTCTACTGACTGAGCCAACATCCCAAGCACGTTGACACCTCCCCGTCCATGCCGTCAACCGAGTTCTGCCAACCTCTAACCTAAGGTAAACTTGAAAGCTCCAGCCAAGAAGAAATCGCCTTAGTCCTGAGCTGCAAACACACCCTCGTTTCTCTTACACATTGCAACATCTAATCGGTTTTGTCCAGGACCATGGTGCTTCCATTGGTACGACTCTCCAAAAAATTAGACTCTGCCTGACTCCCTTGTCAATCTTGTGCTCCCTGGGGACTGAGCATCATAAGACCTGACCATGATGCTCAAAAACTGACATTGAGAAAAGATGTTGAATGACAAGTGAGTAGCAAGGAGGGACAGCCAGAAACAAGGGGGGCAGGCACTGCAAGCTCGGAGGGTTCTCGGCCCCAGCAGGCAGCACAACCACCTTTGCTGCTTTTAATTATCTTCTTCTTGTTGTTGTTATTGTTGTTTTGCCTTTTGTTTGTTTGTTTGGGTTTGGATTTTTTAGAGGGGGATGGGTTTGGGTTTTGTGGAGGGTTTTTTCCTATTTATTATTTATCTATTTGTTTATTTAGAGACAGAGTTTCTCTTTATAGGCCTAGCTGTTCCGAAACTCACTGTGTAATTCAGGTTGGCTTCAAACTCACCAAGATCCGCCTGCCTCTGCCTCCTGGGTGCTGGGATTAAAGACGCACGCCACTACTGCCCAGGTGGAACTAGCTCTTATAGACCACACTGGTCTCGAACTCACAGAGCTCCGCCTACCTCTGCCTCCTGAGTGCTGGGATTAAAGGTGTGTGCCACCACAAGCAGCACTGCTCCAGTTCTTAGCATCCAGTTTTCCTTGGGCTGTTTGTGCCCCCCGCATCCCCAGATTCTTGAGTATTTTCTTCTTCTTCTTACAACCAGAAGAGCCTTGTCTTAAACAAGGCATCTTGAATTTAATTGCTCTTTTCAGCTGAGTAAGAGAAGAAAAGAGCCTCTCACCCAGCGTGTATGGAGAGCTCTCCGTGTGCCCTGAGCCACTGGGAGGCTTCGGGGTTACCACAGTAGTACAGCCATGGCGGCAAGTCCTTCACTGCTCAGGGCGATTGAGAGAGTCCCCAGCCACAGCCACCTCACAACCAAGCGTCTCCGAACTTAAACTGAGGCCCAAATTTACGATGTGAGTGAAAACGAGATGCAAATGTCCAATAATAAGCAAGCATATGGTAGATGTATTTCTGCTCCCCTCCCCTACCGCCTCCCTGTATCTATAATCCTTCTACCACCACTAAAAAAGAATTTAAAACAAACAAACAAGGTTTATCCTGAGAGCTTTGCACAGCTTAATTCTCAAGCCCACGAAAGCACAGCTTCTGCTTACAGAAAACGGGGATAACAAGAGTGATATCCATGGAAACCGATCAGGAACAGGACATCCATGACAGACCCTCGGTGGGACAGATAATCAGACCAGATGACCCTGATTTAGGAATCTAGCTGTGGAGCCCCGGGAGGGGTGCATGCCTCAGTCCCGCGCAGGACTCCAGGAAATTCACCTTCCCTGAAAACAGCCGGGTTTCTCAAGGCCAAAGGCTGTGTGTTTTGGCAACCTGAGGGGCAGGCAGGGTCACGGGAATGGACACGGGAGTGAGCAAACACTGGCATATTTATATCATGGGGAAAGCTGAGACCCACCTTCATGGTTTGCTCACCCCCGGGGCCATCAGTGCCTCCTCCACCAAGATTGCACAAATCCAAGGAAATTTGCTCCAAACTTTGGGGAAAGGCTTGGGAGATAGGTCAGTCAGTAAAGTGCTTACCACAGAAGTTCGAGGTCCTGAGTTTGAAACCTTTGAGAAACACACACTTTTGAGAAAGGCCCTTGTGAAGCAGTCGGGCATGGAGGTTCACTTTTGCAATGCCTGGGGAAGTGGAGATAACAGGCAGATACCTGGCGCTCACTGGTCAGTCAGCCTCGCCGAATTGCTGAGTTGGAGAGCCCAGGTCAAGTGAAAGACTGTCTCAAAAAAAAAACAGGATAGGCAGCTCCTCAAGATGACCTCTCGTAGTGATATCTTGTTTGTAATCTAATAAAGCTTGCCTGAAGATCAGAGAAGCAGTAGCCAGCCACTAGAGAGACCTTTTACCTCTTCTGAAAGGGGTGATCCTCTCTCTGAATCCTCGGACTGCATCTCAGACTACATCTCAGACTGCCCTGAACTCCTGTCTCCTCCCTCCTTATATTCCTATCTCTGCCCAACCATACTGCTCCTGTCTCCACCTCCTTAGTGATGGGATTCCAAGTGCTGAGATCACCTTTGTTCATGAGCTGTTTCTCTTTCAGACAGATTCAATCCAGCGTAGCTCAGGGTGGCCTTGAACTTGTAGAGATCTGTCTGCCACTGTCTCCCAAGTGCTGGGGTTAAAGATGTGTAACACCACTGCCTGGACTCTATGGCTAACTAGTGACTTAGCTCCACACTCTGACCTTCAGGTAAGCTTTATTTGTTAAAAACACAAACAAAATATCAACACAACCTCTGGCATATTCACACACATGTACACACACATGCACACACGTACACACACACCTTTGAGAAAGGCTCTACCTTAATTACCAGAGACTTTGTAGAGACAGTGACCACCCACATGACCCCGGCCAAGCCTGACCTACTGACATTTCTCCACTTGAAGTTTCCAGCATGGCCGGGAGGGTCATGGATAGCAAGCTGGCCCTGCTTCCTTTACCATCCCAGGTGTAGACATAATGACAGACCTCCCGTTCCTTGCCTCGTTGGGACCTTGGTGATAACTTCTGGAAGAAAGAACTGTATAAATCACAGACTAAAATCTAATTCCATAGAGAAAAGGCAAGTCTGCAAAGATGGCCCCAAGGTCAGCCAAAGGGAACGGGAATTGATTTCTTCATGAGGTCATGGAGCAAGCAGCCTCTGGCCAGATGTGCCCTGGCAAGTGTCCACATCTGCTGTAAAGTATCCAAGCTGTCATCCTTCTATACTCAGAAATAGATGAATAAGGCAAGGAACAGGGGCTGTGTGTGCCGGGCAGCTGCTGCCTGGCAGGCAGCGTGGACGGCGGCGGACATTGCTACTCCGAGTCCCATCTTCTGAGTCAGTGACTTTGATAATTGAGTTTATCCTTAGCAATGAGTACAGTTCTAGGAAACCTAGATAAGGGCGTGCTAGGCTTTGCTTGTCTAAGTGTTTCCTGAGCAAGGACCATTAGCTTCTTGTGGCCTGTTTTTGGACATTTTGTCATCGCTAGAGCTAGGCTAGAGCTTTGGTGTGGTTCTCCAGACTCAGGGCCACCATTTCAGAACAATATTCCATCAAGTGAGGCGTGATGGCACAAGCTTGTCATCCCAGAAATTGGGAGGTAGAGGCAGGAGGATCACAAGTTCCAGGGTAGCCTGGGCTACATAATACAAGTTCTAGGTCAACCTGAACTGCCTAACAAAACCCTACTGGGGAGGGGAGAAGAGGAGGGAGAGGGGGGAATCAAGGGATTGAAGGAATGCTTGGTTGGAAGAATGCTTGCCTAGCACTCAGGAAATCTTCGATTTGTTTCTTGGTACCACCATAAACTGAACAGGGTAACCCATACCTATAAACCCAGAATGCTGGAAGCTCAAACATTCACAGTCATCCCTGGCTACACAGCAAGTTGAGACCTCCCTAGGCTACAATCAGACCCTACAGAAAGAAAGAGAGGAGAGGAGAGAAAGAGGTGGGGAGGAGTGAGGAGGGGAGAGGAAAAATAAAGGTACCACCCAGAAAGAGGCCAGGGAGTCTTGTAGGCTGGGTGGGCAGGAGCTGCTGAACCCTTGCCCCCACCCCCTGCCCATTATACCAGGGGCTCTGCCCTGAAGAACTCAGTTTGAAAACTACCACAGAACCCACAGGAAAGCTCTCGTCTCGTGATGTGTGGACTGGCACAGAAGCTTCTGGGAGGACCTAGGTTGGATTGGCTTTAACTAGGGAGGACTGGGAAGGGGACAAAGTAAAAGCCATCCAAGAAGACAGCACAGCAGGGTGGAAGAGGGGCAGCCTGGGGAAGTCTGAGTGAGGAACCTGGAGTTGATCCCTGGACTAACAGAGATTATGACTTGAGAGGGAGAGAATGGGCTGGGAATGTGGGGTGGGAAGAGGACATGGGGGTTCTGAACACCAAGCTAAGACACGTGGTGATATTTTGTTTGTGCTGTAACAAATAAAGCTTGCCTGAAGATCAGAATGTGGAGCTAGCCATAGAGGTCAGGCAGCAGTGGTGCATACCTTCATCCCAGCACTCGGGAGGCAGAGGGATCTCTGTGAGATTGAGGCCATCCTGGGTTACACTAGATGGATCCAGTATCAAAGAGAAACAGAGCCAGGTGGTGGTGGCTCACACCTTCAATCCCAGTACTTGGGAGTCACACCCCTTTAATCCCAGCACTAGGGAGGTGGAGACGGGAAAGGATATACGGCTGGGTGGAAAGAGGACTGTAAGGCGGGAGGAGACAGAAGCTCAGGATTCAGTCTGAGGACTTGTAGACACAGGACACCCCATTCGACCTGAGAACTTCTAAGAGGTAAGAACTAGGGGCCGACTGCTCTGCTTCTCTGATCTTTCAGCTTTCACCCCCTAACATCTGATTCTGGGTTTTTATTATTAAGACCAATTAGAATTTGCTCTACAAAGACAGGTGCCGTTGTGTGTCTCCGGGTTCTGTGGCTTTGCTGTGTTGATTTTTACTAACACCACTGCCCGTGCAGCTGTCCAGGAGCCTTACACCACCTACATCTGCTTTCATAGTCCTTGCCTGATCTCTCCTAGGGCTTCTCCTTGGCAGGGCATATGCAGGCTGTGTCCGCGCGCGTGTGATTGGCTCTCTGAGACAGGGTCTTGCTATGTTACAGCCTGGAATCTGGAGTCTTCCTGCCTCAGCCTCCCCAGTCCTGAAAGATGACAGTCTATGAAAGAAATACACTTTCAGTAAAAGTCGCCCTCTGGGGCTGGAGGAACGACTCACTGCCTAAGACAAGCATGCTGCTCTCCCGGAGGACCTGGGTTCAGCTTCCAGCATCTCCATGGTGGCTCACTACTATCTATAACTAAAACCACAGGGTCTTGATATTCTGTTTATGATCTGAGAAATAAAGCTTGCCTGAAGATCAGAGTGCAGAGCTAAGCCACTGGAGGCCAGGCAGTGGTGGCACACACCTTTAATCCCAGCACTCAGGAGACAGAGGCAGACGAATCTCTGTGAGTTCAAGACCACCTTGGACTACATGAAATTGAATCTGTCTAAATGAGAAACAGAGTTCACATGAAGGTGATTCCAGCACTTACCATGATATGCCTTTAGTCCCAGCACTAGGGAGATGGAGACAGAAGTGATATGGCTAAGTGGAGAGAGGACTGTAAGGCGGGAGGAGACAGGAGCTCAGCCCATTCAGTCTGATGATTGGTTGGGACAGGATTAACCCTTTGGTCTGAGGATTCAATAGAGGTAAGGACTGTGGCTGGCTGCTCTGCTTCTCTGATCTTTCAGCATTTATCCCAATATCTGACTCCAGGGTTTTTTTTTTTAGACTTACTTATTTATTATATATACAATATTCTGCCTGTATGTGTCCCTGTGGAACAGAAGAGGGCTCCAGATCTCATTACAGATGGTTATGGGCCACCATATGGTTGCTGGGAATTGAACTCAGGACCTCTGGAAGAGCAGCCAGTGCTCTTATCCTCTGAGCCATCTCGCCAGCGCCTGGGTTTTTATTATTAAAACCAATTAGAATTCGTACTACATTACAGGGGGTCTGACCCTCTCATCTGACCTCCGAAGGCCAAGTATGTGTGCGCAGATATACATGCTGATAAAACACTCATACACATGAAATAAAAAATAAATCTTAAAAAAAGAAAGACAAGAACTACTTCAAGGCCTCATGGTAGCCTACAACCGTTGAGAGTTCAGAGGGAAGACAGTAAGGAGCTCAAGGTCATCCTTGGGCATATTGAAGATTCTGGGCCAGCCTGAGCTATAGGACACATTGTCTCAAAGAGGGAGAAGGGGATTCCTACATCAAATTTTTGAATCTTGATCCCAGGCTAGGAGTATGCTAGGAGATGTAGGCTTTTCAAAGGGTCCCCTAACCTGCGGAGCCATCTTGGAGGGTCTCGGGTGAGCCTTCCACTTAACTCTGGCACCGAGCAGAAGGTTCCACCCCCGCACCACAAATACAAACGACACATAGCCCTCATGTGCTGTGTTCCTAAGCAAGGATGTTCAGTAGTTTGGGTGAAATAAATTTATCAATTTATCGTACTTCTTAGGACGGCTTTCATGAAACGTAACCTGTCGGAGTTGCTTTTCCTGATGCTATATCAAGACACCATGATGAAAGCAACTTTAGGGAGAAAGGGCTCATTTAGCCCATAGTTCCAGGCTACAGCCCGGCTTGGGGGAGGGGGGAAGTCTGGAGGAGGGGGCAGTCCGAGGGAGGAATCTGAAGCACCTGTTCACATCACAGCCACAGTCAAGAGTAAAGAGTAATGGGTGACATCACTCTCTCCTTTTCGCCTAGTCCAGGACCGTGCCCGTGAAAGGTGCTGCCCACATTCAGGGCGTACCTTCCCATCGCAGTTAACCCCAGAAAATCCTGCAGAGGCATGCCCACAGGCCAAGGCAGTCCAGACATGCCCTCATTGAGGCCCTCTTCCCAGATGATCTGAATTGCGATCAGCTGACAACTGACGATAAGTGTCGCGGACCCATCAGAAGCTGAGTGTGTCAGGTACATGCTTGCCTAAGTCCTAATAATCTCTTTTCACAAGTATCCGGTCCTGTTGTGCGAGGATCCACCCTAACAACCTCACCTTCATCTATCCATCACGTTTTGATGTATGGGGGCTAGGCACGGACTTCAGCCTATGTAGTTTTGGTTTTTGGTTGTTTGCTTTAGTTTTTTTCGAGACAGGGTTTCTCTGTGTAACAGCCCTGTGTGTCCAATCTGCCTGCCTCTGCCTCCCGAGTGCTGGGATAAAAGGCGTGTGCCGCTACCACCCAGCACATACTAGGTTTTATACATATTTATTTTTTAATTGTGTGCAGGCACATGTATATGTGTATGTACGCGCTGGAACATACATGTGCACACATATGAGTGCAGGTGCTCACAGACACCAGAGAAGGGTGTTGGATCCCTGGAGCTGGAGTTACAGGTGGCTGTGAGCTGCCATGTGGGTGGTGAGAACCAAACTCAGGTCCTCTGCAAGAGTAACACATGCTCTTAACTGCTGAGCCATCTTTCTAGTTCCATCAACATACGAATTAACGTTTATATTTATATATTTGTGCTATTATACATCATATATATATAAGAAATGCTACTAATATATAGATATATAAATCATCATCTACACTATAACACATATCATATATCATGGTATCATCACATGTTTATGTTCCATGTTAAATTCATTGTTACACAATATGTAAAGCTCACCTTTCCATAGCTCTTTAAAGAAAATCCTCTGGTAATCACGGCGGTTTTCTTGGTTTTTGCTTGTTTTGCATTTGGTTGGTTGGGGTTTCTTGTTTATTTGCATGTTTTTTTGTTTTCATGATTCCATATTCTCTTTCAGTCCTGAGGACCAAACCCAAGCACCTGCACTTACTGGGCAAGCCCCCGCCACAGCTGAGCCCACAGCCTTTGACATATCAGTTGTAGGAAATTAATTTGTCTGGCACCAGGCACAGTGTGGAATGGGACTGTAGACCAGAACTCATGGCAATGCCGTAACACAGTGCTGGGGACGAGCTGCATGCTTCTGAGGCACTGTCACTGCATGCCGGTCAGGGTGCTGCAGCTGGTGAGGACCGTGGAGTCCGTGGAGAAGAAGGCAGAGGGTGTCACAGGCTACCCGGGGGTAAGGAGACTGTGAGAGGAGAAATGAGGTGTGGTCCCAATAACGAAAGGTGGAGAAAACCCCAGAGATGCTGGTGCAAGCGTCTCTCGAGACACTCTGGACAAGACTGCCTTGCCGCGGTCTGATCAGCTATGAAGCTGCAGCCCTGATCATAAAACTAAAAACGCAGGCTCCGGGTCTGGATGGGGCTCGGTGGCTAAAGGCCTTTCGCACCAAGTCTGATGGCCTGAATCTGATTCCCTGAACCCACACGGTAGATGGAAAGAACTGACTCCCAGGTATTGGTCTCTTATCTCCACATGTGCACACATGCCCACATACATACACACACACACACACACACACACTATAAATGCATTTAACTTTTTAATAAATAAATTTAAATATGTATCTATATACGTACATATTTACCTTTTTTAAAAAATTAGTAATTTATTATTTGTGGATACTTGCATGCCAGTGCTCAAGTGGGGGTCAGAGGGCAGTTTTGGGGAGTTGGTTCTCTCCTTGAACCATGTGGGTCCTGAATATGGAACTTGGGTGTCAGCGCTGGCAGCAAGCACCTTCATCCCCTGAGCCATCTCACCAGTTCCCATATTTGCCTTTTAATGCAGGACTCTGCCTTGTATTTTTGTTGTTTCTTTTGGTTTTGATGGAGTTTTTTCTTTCATACTATGTCCATATGCCATGTGTCTATGGGAATTACAGGTGGTTATGAGCTACCCAGCGTAGGTGATAAAAACTGAATCTGGGTCCCCTGGAATAGCAGCAAGTGCTCTTAACTGCTGAGTCACCTCCCAGCTCTCACCACTTCCTTTAAAGAAAAGAAAAAGATACATTTATTATGTATACAGTGTTCTGCCTGCCTATCTGCCTGCACACCAGAAGAGGGCATCAGGTCTCATCATAGATGGTTGTGAGCCACCATATGGGTGCTGGGAATTGAACCCAGGACCTCTGGAAGAGCAGCCAGTGCTCTTATCCTCTGAACCATCTCTCTCCAGCCTCCACCACACCCCTCTTTTTAAAAAAAAACGTGTGTATATGTATTTGTGAGGGCACACACGCGTGTTTGTGTGGGGGCCAGAGGACACCCTCCTGGTGTCAATCTCAAATATACCATCTTCTCTGACACTGGCCTGGACCTCCCTGTGAGGTTGGGCTGGCTGCTCAGGGAGCCCCGGGCTCCATCGGTCTCTGGCTCCCCAGCGCCGAGATTTCAGGAACAGTTTCTTATGTGAGTCCCGGGCATTGCACTCAGGTTCTCGTGGTTAAGAGGCAAGCACATTATCAACCAAGCCATCTCCCAGCCCTTGTCGGATTGTTCTGTTTTATTTGAGACAGGTTTTCACGTGTAGACAAGATAACCTTGACTCAGCTGTCTCTAAAGCGATCCTGAGAATTGCCTTGACAGGGCACAAGAACCTCAGCCAGCAGAAGCTCTCTCTGCAGCCAGCACCTGGCTCGTACACTTCAGTCCTGTTGGAATACACTAGGGAACCTCACAAAGGGGCGAAGCAGGGTCTCCCCAACTGAGTCAAGTCAGTCAGGGAACTTGACATCCACCATCATGTAAGTAGCTGCACGAGTCTCAGTGGGACTGGGGGGGAGGTTGGGGGGGGCTCATTTATTTATTTATTTTTAGAACAGCTCCAATGACAACCTCAAGAAGCCAGACTCCAGAGAACAATGAGGAAAAGGAGTGGAGCCAAATATAAAAAGCCTGGCACATGCAAAAATAATAATAAAAAAATCAATTCACTTTCACGGATTACAAGTGGAAAGTCCCAGGGGGGCGAGAGGATCCTGGAGAGGAAAAGAGATTATATTTTATGGGGAAGGATACAATAACCATTCTCTTCCCATAAAGCCAGTGATGGAAGATTGTCTCTGCTCCACAGATACACACTGCACATTGTCAGGATAATCCTAACAGGAAATCAATAGCATCTTTTCTATGTGAAAAGACATTATCTCTGCAGACCCAGGCCGGCTAACCGGGCTACACAGGATCTTCACAAAAACTTGTCAGACAACACTAATCTCGATCCTGGGACAGTGAGCAGCAGCCCTTGAGCCCAAATCTTCATTTATCTGAAGTTGTCGTCATTACAACCACAGAACCCCCCAGGTGACTCTGTATGACAAGTGTCTCCTTGGTCAGCCAGATGCTCTCTAAAGCCTTCCTTATGTCTGTGCTGGGTGACGGCCATGACATCAGCCACCAGAAGCTTTGTCATGGCATCGTGTGGCAGTGAAGACAGTCTCAGTGGGATCGATGTGCTCTCCTGATGTTTGGGTTTTTTTTTTTTCTTTGCTTTCATTGATCTGAAACAGAACCCAAGTTAATTTTAGCAAAAGCCACTTTGTTCTGGGGTCATTTTCCTGCGAGTGGCGGCTTTGAGCAATGTACTCTATGAGATTTCTAGCTGACTCGGGGCGGGAGGAAGCCTTGGCAGGGCAGGTCAAAGACTCCACATCCTGGCATCTCCTCCCATCTGGGCTCTACCCACCCTCTTGGTAAAGCATCTTATTTTCACGGGAAACTAACTTAACTGTCACAAAGCATCAAGCTCATTAGTGTGAAGTTTGGATTTAGCAATTGGCTGTGTCCTTGTATCAGCTTTCTTGGGCAGCCACAACAAAATACAAGAAACTTGGCTAGGAGGCGGTGGCACACGCCTTTAATCCCAGCACTGGGGAGGCAGAAGCAGGCAGATCTCTGTGAGTTCGAGACCAGCCTGGTCTACAAGAGCGAGTTCCAGGACAGGCTCCAAAGCTACAGAGAAACCCTGTGTCGAAAAAAAAAAGAAAAAAAAACTTGGAAGCTCAAACCCCAGTTTCTTAAACCATGTACCCTGATCCTCCACGAATTACCACAACTGAATAGAAAAACAAAAAAACAAACTTGGCACAGCAAAGATTTTCTGAACAGCCCGTAGCCAAAAAAGTGAATTCTGATTCAAACCCAACGAATCTGGGGCATTTCTGACCGTGCGCGCCCACATCACGCTCCAAACTTCACTGTAGCTTTGATTCTGTCACACAACCCTCAGGCCACCCACAGCCAAAGGACACCGCTTGCGTCCCCTCAGCACAGATTCTGTGCCACCGTACGCTGTGAGCAGTGGCATTTCTGCGGCACGCGCAAAGGTTTCCCTGCCGCTGTATATGAACAGAGCAGTCTAATTGCGGAGGTCGAGGGCTTTCAGTTTTTCCTGCTGTGCTCCTCAGCACAGAAGCACCAAATGCGTGTGTCCGTGAAGCAGACTGTGACAGAGTACTTGATTTTTAAGTTTCTGTCTGAGTCGCTGACTTAAATTCCATAAGAAAAGAAATGTTCAGTGGATTTTGGTTTGGGGTTAGGGTGGCGTTTTCAACCATTTCTGAAATGACCCCAAACACGTTGCTGTCATTTTGTGCTGTGTTCGTATGCAAATCTCGGCTCTCAGCATCGATAGCTACTCTGGAAAACACTGAAGATACACGCTGCACCCTGTGGGGTCGAATAGCCAGCCAAGGCTTCTGCACATGAAAATAAATAAGCACAACCGTATCATTAGTGCACAGATCTGCTTTTGTCCTAAATAAATGGTAAAATTATATGTATACCGAAGGATTATTTTCCAACAAGTCTCTTCAGGGCTGGAAGGTTGGCTGGCTCTGCAGTTAGGAACATCTGCTTGCTCTAGCAGAGGTCCCAGGTTGGTTCCCGGCACCCACAGAGTGGCCCACAATTCCAGGTCCAGGGAATCTGATGCCTTCCTTGGTCTCCACATGCACCAGGCATTCAGGGGGTTCATAGACATATATGTAGGCAAAACACTCATGCATGTTAAATAGATAGATTCCAAATAAATGTCTTTATGATCTATATTCATCAATATTTGGTTTACATACCTATTTTACACGCCCAGGGTCATATACAAACTTTCCAGGTGCCTGCTGAATGCTCAACCCCCAGTGGGGCATTCACATCACCCCCTCCAAGGCTCAAGGAGCACCCTGCAGAAGAGGACTTGGGAGGAATGTAAGAACTTGGTAAGAACTTGAGGACTGTGTTGAGTGTCCTCGACCACTGTCTTCCAGGTCTAGTATGGCCTTGGCATGCTTGAACTGTCAACATTGCTATTACAGTTTGCATAAGATGGAACCTGTTGGGTCAGCAAAATGGCTCAGTGTGCTTAGATACTTGTTAGCAAGCCTGGCAACCTGCGCTTTGATCCTTGGGACTCACATGGTAGAGATGATAGATAGACAGACAGACAGATAGATAGATAGACAGATGATAGATGGATAGATAGGTAGGTAGACAGATGGATTGATGGATGGATAGATCAGTGGATGATAGATAGATGATAGGTAGCTAGGTAGGTAGGTAGATAGTAGACAGACAGACAGATGGATCTAATTTCTTTAAAAAGATTGGACCCGCCGGGCGGTAGTGGCACACATCTTTAATCCCAGCACTCAGGAGGCAGAGGCAGGCGGATCTTTGTGAGTTCGAGACCAGCCTGGTCTACAAGAGCTAGGTCCAGGACAGGCTCCAAAGCTACAGAGAAACCCTGTCTCGAAAAACAAAACAAAAAAAAAAAAAAAAGATTGGCCCCATCAATATTCTGTCATTAAAAAGGAAGGGGCTCACAAGGCCCCACCCTTCCCTGAAGATCTATAGGCAGATAAAGGTTACTGGGAGAGACAAACTTTCTCTTTAGTAAGGTAACCACTGGTAAGTTGCCCATATTCCCGAAAATAACCCCTCACCCATGCTACTGTAAGTAAACCCAATTAAACTCAATGGTACACAGAGAGAAAGAGAGAGGAGAGGAGAGGAGAGAGAGAGAGAGAGAGAGAGAGAGAGAGAGAGAGAGAGAGAGAGAGAGAAGAGCATACTTGGGGAATCAATGGAAGAGAACAAGAGAGGGTGGAGGGCAGAATATGATCAAAACATGTATGTACACACATGGAAATGTCAAAATGAAATCCAAATGAAATCCAATATTGTGTATGATCAGTATATGCTAACTAAAACCTTTTTTGGCTTTTTTTTTCAAGACAGGGTTTCTCTGTGTAACAGCCCTGGTTGTCCTGGAACTCACTCTGTAGACCAGGATAGCCTTGAACTCACAGAGATCCGTCTGCCTCTGCCTCCCTAGTGCTGAGATTAAAGACGTGTGCCACCACCATCTGGCTGGTAATAGAAACTTTTTAAAAGTTTTCTTGGGTGGAAAGGAATCATGAGGGGAGAAATCTAAGAGCTAGGGTTAAGAGTTAGGGTTAAGAGTTAGGGTCAAGGATAGGGTTAAGGGTCAGGGTTAGGGTTAAGGGTTATGGTTAAGGATTAGGGTTAGGGTTAAGGATTAGGGTTAGGGTTCACTTAAGCAACGAAAATGGTTAGGGGTAGGGTTAAGGTTAAGGGTTGAGGGTTAAGGGGCAGGTGTTAGGGTTAGTGTTAGGCTTAAGCAATGAGAACTGCTTCTCTCCCATTTCTTCAGCCTGAAAATTATATTCTAGGTGTTGGGTTAGGGTTAAGGGTTAAGCCTAATGTTAGGGTTAAGGGTTAGGGTTAGTGTTAATGTTAAGGGTTCGGATGAGCTTAAGGAATGAAAGCTTCTCTCCTGTTTCTGTAGCCTGAAGATTCTATTCTAGCTGTTAGCAGATATGTCCTCTCTTGGCTCTACAGAATGGGTCCTCCTGCGTCTTTCACTCCTGGTGATTGCCCAGTGTCTCTTGGCCTCTAGTTTGGTGAATCTGTCACACAGCCAGCCTCTCCCTTTATGTCTTCTCATCATCTTCTGTCTATGTATGTTTGTGTCCAAGTTGTCCACTTTGTAAGGACACCATTCTGTTTGGACTAGGGTACACTCTAATGACCTCATTTTAATTTAATTACTTAAAAAGTCCTAGTTTCTAACATTCTCAGGCACTGGGTGTTAGGATTTCCTTCAAGATATGAATTTGGGGAGACACAGCTTGACCTAGAAGAAGCCAAACTTGCCCTGAAGAAATTTGCATTTTATTAAGTGAGATTAGATAACTCCAAACATGATTAGACTGTATCAGGATTGCTAGACCATAATGTAGTTGTCATTCTGTCTATATAATTTCTTATGATGGATGTTCTATACATTATATTGGGTTCTGGAAAAGAACTTCTGGTCTCTACCCATCACATGCCAGTGAGCCAATAGGCCATGTTGTTCTCTCAATTTTCTCCATACATTGCCAGATGTCCTTTTAGAGAGCAAAAATCACATGCATGCTCTCTCTCTCTCTCTCTCTCTCTCTCTCTCTCTCTCACACACACACACACACACACACACACACACACACTGGTAAAGGAAAGCTGTACTCAGTTTTGAAACATCCTGGAATGTAGGCCACATTTCTCAACACTGTAGAAAGACTGAACACCTAGGAAAGGCCAAGGTGCAATGGCCTCCGAGCAATGGCCCCTGCTCGATCTCTGTGTGTCTGTACCCATGCATCAATTCAAGAAGCCTCATCAAGTACCAAGTGTGTGTCAGGGCTGGTCCGGGAGCTGTTGGAAAAGGACAGGGCAAAGGAGATGTGTTAAAGAGCTGCCTTAAATCCATCGTACAATAAGCTGTGGTATAAGTGTGAATGAGAGAAAACAGAGCAAGTGAGAAGGACAGGAAGTGTTAGGAGGGGGCAGGGTTGACTTGTCCAGATGGTGGCCTAGAAAGGACTCAGATGGGACAGGCCTAGGAAGAGACACCTACAAAGCAGCTGCTGGGAAGAGCCTTGTAAGGAGTGGAACCTCTAGACAAAGGCAGAGACATCCCGGGTGTGCGTGAAGAGCAGGAGGCATGGCCTGAGCAGAGGACGACCGAAGGAATCCGGGACGTAGTCATCGAGGTAACGGTGGGAAGGACACAGTGGTCGTCTTTGGTCTTTGCTTACATTCCAGGCACCGTGGGTGCCAACAGCAGCGTCGTGTTTACATCCACACATACCACGCTTCCTGTATATATCCACACCAGAGTGACATTTAGTTTTTGAGCCTGGAGAGATGGCGCCTCAGTTAACAGCACTTACTGTTCTTGCGGAGAACCCAGGTTCAGTTTGCTGCACCCATGGTGGACAGCTCACAACCACCCTTGACTCCATCCAGTTCCAGGGATGAAAAACTTCTCCTGACTTCCGGGAATCCAATGCATGTGGTGCAAATACACACACTCAGGTACACACACACAAAACTAAAAAATGTCAATGTTTTTTAAAAGCTGAATTTGTAAACTAGACAGTGAGACCCTGTCTTAAGAGGGAATGGGGAAACAAGGGGGGGAGACCAGAGAATGCAACTTGGTTGGTAGAGTGTTTACCAAGCTTGTACAGAGCCCTGGTTTTATATCCCCAGCACCATTTATATTGGGTGTGGTGTTACATTTGTGATTCCTGCACTTGGTAAATGAGACATGAGTATCAGAAGTTCAAGTCATTCTATACTACCAAGCAAGTTGGAGGCCAGACTAGATACATAAAACTCTGTCTCAAGGGGAAAAAAATGTAAAGCCGGTGGCACACACCTTTAATCCTAGCACTCGGGAGGCAGAGACAAGAGGAGCTCTGTGAGTCTGAGGCCAGCCTGGTCTGCAGAGAAAGTTCTAAGATGGGCTCCAAAACCTGGAAACCTTGTCTTGAAAAATCAAAAAGAAAATAAAAAGATTAGGAGCTTAGGGGCTGATGAAATGGCTAAGAAAGTAAAGGAGCTTGCTGCTAAGACCAACGACCTGAGTTCAATCCCCAGAACCCACAGAGCGAAAGAAGAGGACTGACTCCTGTAAGTTGCCCCCTGGCAACAAATACAGTGGCACATGCAAACACATACACACACAAATAAATTTAATAAAAAAATTTATTTTAGTGCATTAAAATATTAATCACAAGTGATTATAAATAAAAATTACAATAATACACTGCTATAAAATAGTGTGAGTATGGTTTTTCTTAAAATACCTTGTAGTGTCCCCAGCTTTCTTCTCACGGTGACACGAGAGCTATGGGATGAGGCATGAGCCGCAATAAAACCTCCCCAGGTGGTAATAGCAACCGGACGCTAATACAGCCATTCTAAACAGTGTGTTAGGACAGAGTAGGGTGTGCATGTGCTCATGCGTGTGCATATGTGTGCAGAGGTCAGCATGGAGTTCTCCACTGTTCATCATCCTATTTTTTTAAGGCATATGAGTATTTTTCCTGCACATAGGAATGTGCACCACGTGCGTGCTTGTTGCCCTCAGAAGCCAGAAAGCAGAATCAAATCCCCTGGGGCTGGAATTATGGATGATAACTGTGAGCCACCATGTAGGTGGTAGGAATTGAACTTGGGTCCTCTGCAACACAGATGGTATCCTTAACTACTGAGCCATCTCTCCAGCTCCTAAGAACACCTAATTTAATTTTTTTTTTTTTTGAGAGGTCTCACTGAACCTGGAGCTTCCAGATGTGGCTAAACTGGCTGGCTTACCTTCCCAGGACTGGGATCGTGAGGTTGCACCCTTACAGTTTATTTATGTGGGTGCTGGGGTCAAATCTCGGGTCCTCGTGTTCTGTAGTCTCACGCTTTGCTAACAGCTATCTTCTCAGGCCCCGACAACCTTTTTTTTTCTTTTAGACAAAAATCTCACCGTGTCGCGCCCTGGTTATCCTGAAAATATCTATATAAACCAAGCTGGCCTCCAACTCACAGACCCACTTCCTCTGCCTCCCAGGTGCTGAGAGGGAAGGCGTGTCACGATGTCTGACGTAACCAGAAGAACCCCTCCCCACAATTTTTAGGTCTACAATTCTACAGCATTTGGTATATTCCCACTGCTGTTGCCATCCATCTCCAGGACCTGGGTGTCCTTCCCAGGGCTTTTCAGCCCTGATGTCTGTAGCAGAGCTGGGGATAAGATGGCGTAAGATTTGTGTTACGGAATGCCCTCCTTTTCCCTGAGAGAATTCAGATTATGCCTGTTATGATGGTATGACTGTGACTCTTCTCGCTCTGAAAGAAGTCCCAGATGATGCAACAAAATGGTCACCCCACTTTCAGCTCACTTTCTCTGAAGTAAAAATTGCCAGGGGGCATCTCTTGCTCTCTTTCAGTGTGTGTGTGTGTGTGTGTGTGTGTGTGTGTGTGTGCGCACGCGCATCATAGGTATGAACGCAAACACACCCCTACCATATCTACACCTGCCACAGCTGGTTGGCCCATGAGCTGTAGGGGACTCCCCTGTCATATCTCCTCAGAGAAACACTAGAATTAATGACACATCGCCACCTCAGCTCTTATGCGAACTCTGGGAACTAACACTCAGGTCCCCAGGACAGTTCCTCAAGTGCATTTTTCCCTGAATCAACCTTGCCAGCCCCCAGTGGCATTTCTTAGAGTACAGACCTTTGACAACTGTGGGGGCCGGGGGTGGAGTGTGGTGGTTTGAATAAGAACGGCTCCCATAGGCTCATAGATCTGAACGCTTGGTCATCAGAGAATGGTACCACTTAAGAGGGATTAGGAGGTGTGGCTTTGTTGCAGGAAGCCTGCCACTGGGGGTGGGCTTTGGGTTTTCAAAAGTCTAAGCCAGTCTCTCTTCTTGCTGCCTTCAGATTCAGATGCAGGGCTCTCAGCTACTTCCCTAGCACCGTGTCTGCTTGTGTGCCGCCATGTCCTGCCAGGATAGCAAAGTAAACCTCAGGGCTGGAGAGACGGTTCCCAGCAACCACATGGTGGCTCACAACCATCCGTAATGAGATCTGGTGCCCTCTTATTTCATGCTGGCAGAATGCTATATACATAACAAATGCATTTTTAAAATACAGACTATTTTTTAGTCCATATTCTAAAAAAGATAGACTGAACCTCAGAAATTGTAAGCCAGCCCCAATTAAGTGCTTTCCTTTATAAGAGCTGCTATGGTCATGCCGGGCGGTGGTGGCACAGGCCTTTAATCCCAGCACTCGGGAGGCAGAGGCAGGCGGATCTTTGTGAGTTCGAGACCAGCCTGGTCTACAAGAGCTAGGTCCAGCGCAGGCTCCAAAGCCACAGAGAAACCCTGTCTCGAAAAA
>JAQHUG010000137.1:5389015-5400399 GCA_028555095.1 Dicrostonyx torquatus
CCAAGAAGCAGCATGTGTCCCTGTCCCAGCTGAGAAAAGGTACCGGCCATGTGGCTAACATAGATAAGAACAATGGGTTAATATAAGTTACAAGAGCTAATAAGAAGCCTGAGCTAATGGGCCAATCAGTTTATAACCTAATGTAGACTCTCTGTGTGATCTTTTTTGGGGCTTGCCGGCTGTGGGGTATCAGGTGGGACAGAAACCCCAACAAGCAGGACCCTCATGTTACATTCACTATTTGAAAATGAGAGCCCAGGTATGGTGGTCACAAGGGAATCAGGTTAAGGTGGGAGGATCAGGAATTCAAGGTCATCCTCTGCTACATAACAAATTCAAGTTCAGCCTGGTTTATGAGACCCTGTCTCAAAACCTAGAAAACAAAGAATAGAATGAAAGTATTTAACGGGAGTTGCATTGTGTGTGTTCTACAGATGCACTCATAATGGCTTTTGCACATGCATAAAACAGACACGTGTATCCACAATTATGAAAACAAGGTACTGGCGGGGTGGCTCAGTGGTTAGGAGCACTGGCTACCCTGGAAGAGGAACCACGTGACGGCTCACAACCCTCTATAACTCTGGTTCCGGGGGCTCTGACACCATCTTCTGCCATGCTGAGGCACCAAACACACAGGTGGTACATACAGTCACGTAGAAGAAAACAAAATAAAACAAACAAAAACCTCGTACACATGCAATGACCCTTTAAAACTGCATCACGCGTGTGCTTATTCTTACAGAAATATATGACCTAAGTATACTGGATTTTGCTTGCTCCTGAATTACAGGTTGCTTTAGAAAGTACAAGGGCCTGAGTGACAGAGCTTTGGGAAGTTTCTCTGGCTCCAGTTGTGTGGTTTTTAACTTATAGATTTGCACAGCCCATGGTTTCAAGTATTTTGCCCATGCAACATCGGTGCTTTGGGCGAGGAGAAAGGACAATAGCCAACCCTGGAAATAAATACATTCCCTTGGCCTGTGGGGTATGGAAGTTGACTCTCCATCTGTCACAGCCATTTTCCAAGGAACCACAATAGAAAACACTGTAGGCCAGAGAGAGGACAGGCCCAGAGCATCCCTGAGTCATTATTTATTTTGTCTGAGTGGTGCTAAAAACCAGGTCACTCTCAATCACAGAAACACAGACCTGGGCGGAGTGAAACATATGCTGTTCCATTTATGTAGCTCCTAGAAGCTGTGTTCCCCAGAGCAGGGGAGGGAGGTAAAGGCTTCCTCTGCAGCCCACTTAACATCTACAAATGCAAGGAAAGAGGAAACATCTCAACATTGTAGTCCCCCTCCCCCCAGCCTCTGTATGGAATTCTCAAAGACCAGAAAAATGTCAGCAGGCAGTTTTGCCCCTAATCACAGCTTTGCAAAGGAAGGGGGAAAAAAAAAAAGAAAAAAAAAAAGAAAGAAAAAGCCTATAAAACCCGCAGGAAGAACGGATAGATTGTGGCTGTGGAAGCCTATCAAGCTTGCTTTCTTTCTTTCTTTAAGCTATTAATTTACAGCCTGGGCTGACAGCCTGCTGCAGGCTGCCTCTGCACACCTAGATGTCCCCAGCCAAAAGAGCCTAAGAGGAGTGGACAACTTGGAAGGGACATTACCCAGGCCCAGATGGCGCACATCTGGCCAATAATTGGGAAGGAAGAAACCAACCTCTCATATCCACAGACAGGTGCTGGAGCTTCTCAGAAAACCAGCTTATGAAGGGCAAACGGATGGCTGTGAGAGGAACAACAAAGACCCTGAGAAAAGACAGGTTGCGTGACCCAACAGGTGGAAGAGTCTAAGCCGCTGCCCACCACTTGATAACATCATTTCAGAGACATTTAAATTATTTAGATTATTGTAACCAAGACGTTCTTAATAATGCAGCGAACAGCAGACACCGGGTTGAGATCAATTAGACGCCACTGCTAAATTATACGGGAGAAATTTGCAGCAGAGTGGCTCTGGGGTAGGAACCACAGGTATATGTGCGCGCCAGACGCAATTAAGACCCAAATGGAGAGTGCCTCCTCATTTATGCAGCAGAAAAAATGGCCAGGTGCTCCTAAATTTAGGGCAACACATTAAAAAAACAAAAACAAAAAACCCAAAAACCTAAGCTAAGGAGGTGACCCGTTCTCTGAACAGGAAAGAAGGCTCCCGTGGACCAAGAATGGTGTAGACAAACACTTTGGAGGTTTCTTGGGCATAAGTACGCTCCCCATGGGGGTCGCCTGGTGAGATGAAAGCCTGGGCTCTGGGTGGCCTTGCAAACCAGGGGAGGAACTCGAGGCATCCCCGGTTCAGGGCCACCTAGAACCGGGGTGGGGGTGAGGGGTGAGGGTGTTAAAGCCTCAAGTGTGTGGCTTTCACAGTCTCCCTTGACAGTCCAGGGAAAAACTTAGTGCCACCCGGGTAGGCACCCAACACACACACACACACACACACACACACCACACACACACACACACACACACACACACACACACACACACACACTTGCACTAGCTCAGATGGACATGCAATGTCAGTGCCACCCCACTATACACACGCGCGCACACACACATGTGCAAGGGTTCAGACACGCAAGCCCGTGCCCCCTCCCTCGCGCCGCTTGCTAGCTTCTGGCCTTGGCCGCACGGTGGCGCACTGCGCAGGCGCACTCCCGAGGGCTGCCATGCGGCCTCCGAGGCGCCAGGGGCCGCTGTGGGAAGAGCGGGCGCTTCACGGGGAGCGCCGCGCAGCGCCGGACCCTCTTGAGTGCGGCGTCGCCGGTTTGGCGGGGTGAAAGGTTGCGAAGATGGCGACGGCCTTGAGCGAGGAGGAGCTGGACAATGAAGACTATTACTCACTGCTGAACGTGCGCAGGGAGGTGAGGCCCGCGGCGCGGCGTCGGCAGAGCTGACGCTCGGCCTGGTGGGTCTGGAGGGTCGGGCGGGCGGCTCCGGCCCCGCAGCCGCCCCGGGGAGGCCGCGGCCCGGTGCGGAGGCCGCGTGACCCCGCCGCCGTGTGCGCCCGCCAGCCGTCGGGCTGCTCGCAGCGCCGCGACCCTCTCGCCCTGGCGCGGGTCTAGCGTCCACCTAGCTCTCCGCGACCCGTGCGTGGCATGCACCGTGTCCCGGCCGAGCCCACGCACTTGCCGGAAGGAGGACGAGGGTCCCGGGGCAGCCGCTGCCTTGGGGTTCCCGGGCTCCCGTGACCCAGGCCCATGCTCCCCCTACACGCACTTGTCCTAGACGGGGGGTTAGGGTCAGCGGCCTGAGCCAACAGGCGAGCAAACTGAGTCCCGGGACACCAAGGTCAAGGCCACCTGGGGGCCTCCCTGGAACTCAGCCGGACCCCTAAATCTCTGTTGCCACAGAAGTTGGATCTAGCCTCAGACGTTAGCGTTTCGTGCCCTTCATCGACCCCTTGAGCCACCGCCCAGAAATTAGACAGCAGGACCTCCCCAGCTTCGGCTCAAGGGGCGGAGGATGAGCAAGAAGTGCTCGGCCTGAGACGCAACGGCGTCCTGACTGGGGCTTCAGCATCCAGGTCAAGCGTGTTCAAGCTGTCTCCTCGAGAATAAGAGGCCCGCACTGTCTGCCACATGTACATTTCTCGCAGGCTCTCACTCCCGTTGCTAGTCGGCAGTTGAGTTCTGTCGGGAAGGGTTTCCGGAAAGGCTTCCAAGGTCAGGGTGCGTTAGTGGTTAGTTGGGTCCATCCCTGCCAGACAATCCTATCCTCTAAATTTTATGGTAGTGATCAAGTGTAACCGAACTGGACTGTCCCCAGCAAAGCTAGTTCGCCTGCTAATAACCAGCGTCTATTAGAGTGCTTGTTTTGTGCAAGGCACCTGCTGAAAGAACTCTAAATGCTCAGGGCGGTGGTGGCGCCGAGGCAGTGGATCTTTGTGAGTTCGAGGCCAGCCTGGTCTACAGAGAGAGTTCCAGGACAGGCTCCAAAGCTACGCAGAGAAACCCTGTCTCGAAAAACAACAAAACAAAACAAAACAAAAACCTCTAAATGTGGTGTCTCATTAAATTGTCATAGCTGCCCTCATAATAATCCATTATTTTATTTATTTTTTTCTAGACAGGGTTTCTCTGTGTAACCCTGGCTGTCCTGAAACTCGATTTATAATTATTTATAATTGAAGGAACTGTCGGGTGTAATTCATCCCTGGACATTAGAACTCCAGAACCCAGCTCTCAAACCGTGCTGCTGCCTCCGTTTACCAGCCCACATACTACAAAGCTCTTTGTTGTGATACCGTGCTCTTGGCTACCCCGAGTATACATTTCTCAGCCGGTACCACTGTTTCCTACAGAAACACGGGACTTTCCGGTGTCTGGATTTATAGCTGAACTGCCCTCAGACTTTAAACAAATTGTTTCTTTAACACTTAGCAGTTAAATGAAACTGTAACTTTTACCCTGGCTTGTTACATTTTGGTTTTTTTTTTTTTTTTTTTGAGGCAAGCTTGAGCCCTGTGTAGAGCAGCCTGGCCTTGAACTTGCAGAGATCCACCTGCCTCTGCCTTACAGGTGCTAGGATTAAAGGCAAGAGCCACAGTGTATGACTGGCTATACCCTGGTTCTTGAGGAAGCAAAGTGGTAAAAGAATTCAGTTTTTCCGGAACCCGGTTTTGTTTTGTTTAAAATCCTCACACTCCTAACTAGACTGAGTAATTGAGCAGCCATTTACCTGCATGCCAGAACTACTGAACCTAGGGAGCCTTTGGTGTTCAGAAGGACATTTGGACCCCTGGGATTTTAGGGCCTTTCATTGCTACTGAACTGGGATAGGAGCCAAAGAAATACCTCTTTTAAAGGAATTCTTCTGCCAGTGAGTGCAGGCACTCCCTTCGTTTATAGCCGTAGATGAGCTCCTCCTCGTCAAACAACACGTTAGGTGTTGAGAGCCGTCATATCTGCGTGCTGACTTTGTGGCTCAGAGTTCTACTAGGATGGAGGCTTTAGAGGTGATGACATTAGTGTTTACTAGAAGGTTTTTGTTTTTTTAGACCTGAGCTGGAGAACAAAACAGAAGGAATCTTGAGTTGTGTGTGTGTGCATATGTGTTAGAAGTGTGTCTAAGCTTAGCTCTATGTGCTATCAGTTCTGACTTTAGTAGAGTGTGCCGTAGGAGGGCACTCTAGCACTTGGAGGACCTTCAGAGGGTGTCACTAGAATGCTCAGTGGTCCACCAAGTTCAGTCTTCTACCTAGAAGTCACAGGCGGGAGCAACGCTGCAGAACCTGGGCTTTCCGTTATAGCTTAGAAGCACCGAGCTGGACTGGAGCTCAGTCGGTAGAGTGTTTGTCTAACTGGCATGAAACCACATTCTCTACCAGGTGCTGCAGTCACTGCACAAACTGGGCATGATGGAACTTGGGAAGTAGAAGCAGGAAGTTTGGTGCTCAAGGTCATCCTCAGCTACACAGAGACCAGCCTGAGCTACACAAGACCATGTTTCAAAAAGAGTGAAGTAAAAATTAGATGAATAAGAGAATTAAACAACTGAAGTAATAAGGAAATGCCAAAAATTCCCTAAGAATCTCCCTTCTGAGGATTTCTGCGGCAGGGGGTCGCTGGCTAGCCAGGACCACCAGCTCCTGCTATAAACGAACCCCTTGACCCCAGCAAGGGAGGCCCTTTCTTGGCTGTTGCAGAGCTCCTGTTGGTAGAGCGGTGACCCCCAGTAGTCAGGCTCACCAACGCCAGGCCCGCTCTGTGGTCTCGTGTGGTAGATGCACGATCAGGACTAAAATTGAACTCGTCTGATTTCTGGGATGATTTTTCCAAACTGTTTGGAGAATGGATTTCTTGACAGCATATTAACATTAAGTTGATTGATCCTTAAGCTTTTTCCAGACTTTCTTTCTTTTAGATTTGTATAGGTGTTACGCCTGAGTATATTTATGTTCAGCACATGCATTGTTGTGGACGGTTGTGAGCTAGCATGAGGTGCTGGAAACTGAACCCTGGTCCTGCAAGAACAGCAAGTGCGCTTAACCATTGAGCCATTTCTGTGGCTTATTTTTATGGGATTCTTGACTGATATGATGATTTAAACCTAGTTTATTCCTAAGTAATATAGTCTGATTTTTTTTCCCTCATTGTTGCCATGTTACACTTTAAAGGACATTATTTTAGCCAAACAGTAAGGTTATCATGAGTTCATAACTGGCTGGGGCTTCATAACAAGACTCTTTTCTTTAAGAAACAAAAATCTCACTGGTTTTTTTTTTGGTTTGGTTTGGTTTCTGTTTGTTTTTTTTTTTGTTTTATTTAAAGATAGGGTTTCCTTGTATAGTTTTGTAGACCAGACTGGCCTTGAACCCACAGAGATCCACCTGCCTCTGCCTCCTGAGTGCTGGGACTGAAGGTGTGCGTAAGCGCCTCCTGGGAAACTCACTGGTCTTAATCAGTGTAGCGAGCCAACTTCATTTTCAAGGCTGTCTGGAGGTTTTGGTGGTGGATGGGGGTTGGGTCTTTTCGTAATGTTTATTTATTGTGTCTGTGTGTTTGGTGTTTGTGTGACGGAGTTGGTTCTCTCCTACCGTATGGGTTTCACATCTTCATGAGGTGAGTAGAGTCTGGGTTGACTCTTGAGTTTCTCCACATGCACGGTAGTGACTGTGAATAAAGGTTTGGCATTGGGCGTGTAGGGTCAGACCTGGCTGTCCACAGCCAGAATTCTTTCTGTCACCCATTCTGCCTACCAGTAACCTGCAAATGCTTAGCAGTGGAGAAGACAGTGCTGCCTTTGATAGCCTTTGAAGCCAGAGGAGCCTGGGAAGTGTGGCCTCTGAGCGGCTGCCTTGTGTTCCAGTGCCCTTTCTGTTGGGTGTCCTGTTGCTCTGTCCAAGCTTCCTGCCCATTGTCTTTTTCTTCTAATTACATGTATTGTTATCGTATGGAGCACAGTGTGAAGTCTGAGGACAACTTCTGGGTGTCAGTTTTGCCTTTTCATCATGGGAGAACTCAGGTCATGAGACCCGACCTCAAGCCCCTTCACCTGCCAAGCTATCCTACATGCCACTCCTGTTTTCTTTGTTACAAGGATGTAGCTGGCAGGCTGGGGGTGGTGGCACATGCCTTTTAACTCCAGCACGCAGGGGCAGAAACAGGCCAGCTTGTCCTACATAGGACAGCCAAGGCTACAGAATGAGACCCTGTCTCAAATAAATAAAGTAACTAACAGATGACTAAGCACTTGTGAGCTAGGGTGACATGTTGTACACATCGCCGTGTGGGGAGGGTGTGTGTAAAGTGCTGGGCACAAATAGATATCCCGTTAGTATTTATTAGCTTTGGTAGCAGTGAGATTCTGCTTATTTTGAAGACATCCACATGGCATGGTGAAGGACACTTGTAATCTCAGCATCTGGAGGGTAGGTCAGGAGTTCATGGTCCCTTGTTTCAAAAGACCAAAAACTAAATGTATGTATAGATGGCCTTAGTGTGCCTCATGCTAAGTTGCTCATCTATTGTACCACTGAAAGTCAGTGCTGGGGACATGGCTCAGTGGTAGAGGGAGTGCCTTGTGTGCGCAGGGACTGGGCTCTATCTCCAGTGCTGCAGGAGGAGATATTGTTCCAGAATGCATTAGGTTATGAGTGCCCAAGCTTTCTGTCCTGTTCCAAATGCTGAGTGAAATTTTTTTTTTCCGAGACAGGGTTTCTCTGTAACTTTGGAGCCTGTTCTGGAACTAGCTCTTGTAGACCGGGCTGGCCACAAACTCACAGAGATCCGCCTACCTCTGCCTACCAAGAGCTGGGATTAAAAGTGCGCACCACCACCGGCTGGAATGGATTCTTTTAAAAGGCATTGCTGTCCTGAACGGTGCTTCCTGCAGAGCGGACTGGGTGGGTGGCTCTGCTGGAGTTGATTCTGAGCACAAAACCTACTACAAGGGGAAAACTAGAGACTGGAGGCTACGCTACAATAGAGGGGGACCCAAAGATGCTCTGAAGATGAGAGAAAGTGACGAGCATGGGGTGGCCAGGGTGACTAGGAGAGGTTGGCTGTGGAGTGGGGAGAGAGCCATGAAGGATGCTTGGCCAGGTTCAATGTCATCTTGGTGTCATTAGCTTACGCTGCAAAGTTAAGTTTACTTTGTTAATGAACCGTAAGCCAGTTAATACCTTCCTGTTTGGGGCATTTCGGTAATAGGTTCTTAACGTTTTTACGCTCTGGTTTTGTATTACACAGCTTAAACAGTTTCCTTTTCTCTCAAAGATTTCAATTGAAAGTGTTTGTGCTGTAAATCTAATAATAAAATGATAGGAGAGAGCACACGGGCCTGGAGCCTGCACAGCTGTGGAGTTTGGTGCTTCCTTCTGGAAGTGTTTGTTTTGATTTCTCTTACTCCGTGTATTCCTCTCTTGTTCTGATAAGGATTTAAAACAACTAGCCGACTAATAAATTGTATGTGTTTTAACGAGGACCAGGCACACATTTATCTCTAAAGAGACAGCTGCTGCGAATGTCACTGCTGCTTTGCTCTTGTAAGGACACACATTGATTCCTCTCTGAGCAGCCACCTCGGGGCTTGGGAACTGTGGGAACTTCTCCTGCATGTCAGGAAGGCAGTGTGCAGAAAGCAGGAGAATCCGCCCAGAGGAAAATGCCAAGCGAAAGAGATGGGCTGCTAGGGGTGTGCCTGGTTGGGCAGGGTGGAGCGGAGTGAACAGAGAAGATAAGTTTCTAAGGGGGAGACAGGATCTGAACCCAGAAGCTCCATGGAGAGCTGGAGTACGTCTCAAAAACCATGTTTGTGGCGGTGTCTCAAGGCACCAGAGGAACATGGAAGTGTGACCAGGAAGAATAGTGAAAACCAAGTTGTATCACAGTAGAGAGGGGTTTCCTGTGTGAATGGCCTCTCTCTAAGGCAGTTTCTGCCCTTGGTCCATTTGCTCTGAGCAGAGGTCTGTGCTGAAGACAGGATTCCCCTCTGTCCTGGGAACTTTAAAGGTCACCGTGTCCTGGCTTTAAGAATATTTTCCAGCTCTGGGCACTGAACGCAATGTTCTCTACCCCTGGACTACCCTAACCCTTGTCCTTTTCCAGTGTTTGGTCTTAGCAAGCTGCCCAACTGTGCTTGAACTTTTGATCCTCCTGCCTCAACTTCAGAATAGCTGGGACCTCAGGCTTGTGCTACCGGGCCCTGAGAATTTTTCTTTCTTTCTTTTTTAAGAATGTTGTCGTTACTGATCATCTGGTTGTGTTTTTAAGAGTTTGTGGTGCCATCTTGAGTGTATTGTGTCTCAGTTCTGTGGGGTTTCCTCTGACTCTGTTAAGTAGGACCCAATTGTTGTCACACAGTTGTTGGTCAAAGCAGAGGCTTGTGTTCAGCTGCCTTGATTATTTCTCCTTCATGGTCTGACTGTGTCTCTCCCTAGCCCGTATGTTTCCTGCTGGAGGAGGCAGACTCCACAGGGATGTGAGATATGGTTATGTCCAGTAGACCCCTGGCCTTGGCACTGGAACTTGGACACAGGGTAGGATGTTTGGCGGTGTAGCCCAGCACCTTGCACGTTGAGTTCCTCTGTGCACTTGTTGGTCTCGAAGTGGCCATGCAGCTGAACCTGGAAGGGTGTGCGTGAAAGCCAGCTTTAATGAAGACAGTCTCCGCCATGGGGTCATGTGTGGTGTAAGGCAACCTTAGCTGGGGAGGCGACTACCTGTGTAAACTGTTTCTTCATCCTTCAGCCTGCAAGGCAGAGAGGTGTAGTGCAGATCTGATACTTCCTGTAGTGGTGGGTATATGGCTCTTTTCACAGGCCAGTCTGCCTGCCTTGTAGAAGGTTGGGTGTGGTGTCACACTGCAGACTCCCAGCCCTGGAGAGGAGGAGGCTGGAGGACCAGGAGTCAAGGTCAGCCTGGACGGTGCAGAGAGGTGCCTAGGAATGGCACTGTACACCTGTGGTCCCAACACTTGTGTCGTAGTGACGATTGCTGAGGCCAGCTGGCACGTGTGCATGTGTATGTGTGTGTATAGTAAGACTTTATCAAAAATAGAAAAGAAGGAAGAGATTGTCTCAAAAAAAAAAAAAAAGAGCATACCTTTAATCCCAGGTATGTCCTTCCAGGACAGTCAGGCTACACAGAAAGATCCTGTCTTGAAAAAAAACAAAACAAACAAAAAAAGGTGTATGTGTGCTGTAATTAACAGTTTAAATAATGCGTATGAGTTCCCTCTCTATATATTTCCTTGCATTTTCTTGAACGGAATTTGATTGGCATTAAACCGTACAAATTATTAGATTCCAGCTGGCTTCCTGGTTGGGAATCCAAAACCAGCTTCCTTCTACATCAAAGACAAGTCATTTGATGGTGTATTTATTTATCTTTGTGAACCTGGGGCTAGCATGAGACCCTTGTAGACCAGGCCAGGGTCCCATTTTTTTATACTTTGATCTTTGAGCTAGGTCTCATTGAGCTGCCTAAGCCGACCTTGAACTTGGCAGTCCTCCTACTTCAGCCTGAGTACCTGGCATTATACACCTGAACCACCAGGCCATGCTCATCTGATCTTTATCATCCTAAAACCAACCCGTGTGCTGTAGGAGAGGGCTGTCAGTGAGAACCTGTGTTGACTGGAGATGTGCACAGTGCTGTGATGCCTGAGACCACTCCCTGCTCTCACTGTCCTCAGATACTCCTTCCTGGGACCGTCCTCAGCTTCTCTTTTGTTTGTTTTTTAAGACGGAGTTTCTCTGTGTAATAGTCCTGGCTGCTGTCCTGGAACTCACTGAAATCCTCCTGTCTCTGCTTCCCGAGTGCTGGGATTATAGGTGTGTGCCCAGCATTCTCAATTTCTTGAGTCTGTTTGCGTCTCCATCAGCCTGCCCTCTCACCCCCGCTGCAGGGAGCAGACGCCCCCCCCTTCTGGACGTTGTGTCTAGGTGACAGTTATGTTCACTCCCTCCCCCCAGGCCTGAGCTGCCTGCGGTCACTCTGTGACCTGCACATGCCAGCCCCCGTTAGAGCGGCTCTGACGCTCTGTGTTGAGCTTGGAGTAATGTATTTAATTTGCACACCTTCTATTTGGTTCAATCTTGAGGTCAACTGACCAGAGTTCTTCCAGCTTCTAGATCGTCCCCTCCCCCATAAACTCAACCCTGAATTCCTCTTGCTGTTCTCTCAGGTCTCTGACTTTGGCTTTGTCTATTTTCACAAGTTATGTCAGGTTAATATTAACAGACAGTATGGGGTACATTGCAGAACCCAGGCCAAGCTCAGGCTCTGTGTAAGCAGAAACTGTTCTCTCTGTTTTCTGGCCACCCAGACCCCAATAATTACACAGAAACTATAGTAATTACAACGCTGTTTGGCTGATGGCTCAGGCATATTCCTAGCAAGCTCTTACAGCTTACATTAACCCATTTCTATTC
>JAQHUG010000137.1:5401329-5415211 GCA_028555095.1 Dicrostonyx torquatus
TATACATAATAAATAAATAAATCTTTAGAAAAGAAAAACAAACAAAATCTTACATTTTTAAGTTAAAATTAAATCTTAAAAATGATTTGTGTTTTTTTTTTTGAGAGACACAGAGAGATAATCCCACATCATAATGTCTATGTGGAAGAGGTCAGGACAGCTTGGGGCAGGGGGCATTTATTTCCCGGTTGTTGGGCTTAGCAGCAAGTACCCCACTTACTGAGCCATCTCACTGGCCTCTGGGATTTTTAAAGCCTTTTATAAACCATGTTTTGTTTTTTTGTTTTAAACTTTTTAATATTTATTTATTATATATACAGTATTCTGTCTGTGTGTATGCCTGCAGGTCAGAAGAGGGCACCAGACCTCATTACAGATGGTTGTGAGCCACCATGTGGTTACCAGGAGTTGAACTCAGGACCTTTGGAAGAGCAGGCAATGCTCTTAACTGCTGAGCCATCTCTCCAGCCCCTATAAACCATGTTTTATATGACATTTTACCCCTTTCACTTCAAGGAGATATGGTGACTGCATCTGTCTGTCACCACTGTGTACCCTGCACGCAATAGGAAACAATCCAGAAGACGTCATTAGCCACCTTAGCTTGTCAAAGTACGCTCTGATGCTTGAGTGACGTGCAGTTCCACCATGCTCTCTCCAGCACGTCCCTGTTGAACGTTCTTAACGAATGTTTGCTGAAGGAATGAGCAGGTGGGTGGATGTCCAGATGAGCTGCCTGCCCGCCCCCTTCCTCCTCGTACCACTGTGCAGCGTCCCATCCTGCTTCCTCTGGCCTGTTTTTCTGGTGGTACGCCTCAGCCTCTCAAGGGCCTAATGCAAATTAAAGTCCCTTGTGACCCGTGTAGATCTTCTCCTTGCCTTCTGACCACCCTAACTTCTGTGCCACTAACATTAGCATTTCTGCCCTATGTCTAGTTAAGTCCATATGTGTGGGGGTCTTTTATTTATTTATTTCATATACTTTTTTATGTGTGGGGTTGGATCCTCCTATAATTGGAGTCACAAGTAGTTGTGAGCTGCCTGGTGTGAGTGCTGGCACCTGCCCCTGGGTCCTCTACAAAAGCAGTGCAGGTAAGCTTTTAACTGCTGAGCCATCTCTGCAGCCCTTGTTCATGGGTCTTAAGAGTGACAACACAGCTAGTTTGTTGTCTTTTGAGGGTAGGGACCATTGCACTTCTTTTGTCTTGGATGGTACCTAGAACCTAGCTAACATCAATCATCCCCGAGCAACGTACATCTACTGGCCTCCTGCTCGGAATTTTGTTTTGCCTATGTATGAGGGTGTGTTGTTGGTGTTGGTTGTTGACCCCAGAGCTTGCTGACTCAGGTGTCCTGTCTCTCTCCTGAGTGCTAGGCTTTCAAACAGACTGCCACACCCACCTGCACCTTCTATGGTGAGGATCTAGCTCCACTCTGGTCTCGCTCCCACTTGTGCCCAAGTGCTGCATCTGCCAGGCCATCTCTGAAGCCCCCAGTACCCTGTTCTCGAGCGAGGCCCGAGTTGCAGGTTCAGCCTCTCAGCCTTCATAATGCTTCGACCCCTCAGTACAGTTCCTTGTGTTGTGATGACCCCAACCATAAAATGCTGTGTCATAGCTGTAATTCTGGCACTGTTATGAATCATAATGTAAATGTCTGATATGTAATCCCTGTGGAAGGGTCTAGACCCACAGGTTGAGAACCACTGCCCTAGAGGAACTGGCTGCCAGAAGGAATTTCTTCATCTTTGTCTTGGTAAATCCGTGCTTTTACTTATGAAACTCGTCTAGAGTCAAAGGGAAAGGGCAGACTCACACCCAGAGATGCTCTGGCTCGGAAGCGGTGGGGCCTGGGCATCCCGCTGCACCTAGAGGAGGAGAAACAGCTCTCCGCTGCAGGTTTGGCCTTTCCATATGGCGGGTATTGATTGTCTCCTCGCGGGTTCTTTATTGCTGTGAGAAAGGTTGCCTGTTTGTCATCTTCTGCACCAGAACCAGTAATGATGTCTGTAAAAGAAAACAAGTTTCTCGTGGAATGGGGCGTTTGCACACTGTTTCTCTTGCCGGCCATGCACAGCTGCATTCTGCAGTGTGTAGACGCTAGTTCCTTGCCGTCCATCTTCTCTTGCTTGACAGGCTCCTTCACAGACCCAGGCAGCAGATCCGCGCCATCTGACTGTGCTTAGGCTGGTTCCCTCTGCCGGGTTAGAATGTGGAACCTCACCAAGGCAGATCCGAGTGCCTGGTTACCCAGGCTAGTGGAAGGAAGAAGGAGAGGAAGAGAAAGCTGTCTTGAGCAGGCACATGGTCTCAGCATGTGGTGGGGAGGGGTCAGGCTGTAGAGTAGGGTGTTTTACAGGAGGGAGTAGAGAAAGAGCCCCCGCCCCCACCCACCGTGTTAGCTACAGGCTTCTTCCCAGCACTGACTTCGCTCTACAGACGGGATCAGCCAGTGACACAGTGAGATGTGGCCCCTTTCTCCAGGTCACAGCTCCTGTCTGGCATGGTGTTCATTAGCTCCCAGATCAGCTTCCTCCTTAGGGCCATTTTTCCGATGTATAGGCCTCTACTAGCTGTGTGTGTTTGTTTCTGTTTTCCCCATTAGAGTCTCATGGAACATGCAGGCGGGGGACGAGGCATGTGTCTTCAGTTGTGGGGATTAAGTAAACTGTGCTGATTCGGTAGGGATACCGGCTTCAGAGAGGGCAGCACTGTTCTTACTTAAGTGTCATATGGTTGAAGAGTGACTGGCCATGCTGAGCATGGTCTGTTCAGTCTTGGCAGGTTTGAATCAAGAGCATAAGTATGGCCATTGTAAGCACTTTGCTCCTCTCTCTGGTGCCGCGTCCTGCATCCGGATGACAACTACCAAGTCCCACGCAGCCTCGCTTATTCGTGTCCGTGTTTGCAGGGAAACGTGAGGACTAAGAAAGACAAGAAACAACTGATAGAATCGGAAGGGCGTCCAGTAAGGGCCCCAGTCCAGAAGTGGGGAGGAAGGGAAGAAGGCAAGGAACTTCTTTACCATGATACAAGGAGCAGGTACCTAAAACACCAAGTAGCCACAGCTTAGCTCACATCACCTGTCATATAACCTTGAAGGAGCAACAGTAGGTCTGAACTCTGACCTTTAGTCAAGGCGGAATGGATTCCCAGGTCCCTGTCTGTGGGCTCCCACAGTCTGGCACACGTGGTATAAGACTACACTTCCTGGTGCCTGTTTGGTGTATGAGACCATATCATTAATACTAAGGCTGTCATGAGTAGGAACGACATTTATCACATTGAGCCTCAGATATTCAAGTATCTCAAAAAAAAAAAAAGATATTAAACAATTAAGATGGAAAGCCATGTCAGTGCTGCTGGGATGGCCTGGTGAGAAAGATTCTTGTTGCCAAGCCTGACAATCTGTATTTGATTTCCCCGCATCCACATTGTGGGAGCAGAGAATGAACTCCAGACAGTGGCTCTTGGCCTGTAGATGTGCCCCATGCATGTGAATCTGCATGCATGGACTCGGAAGGGGAGGAGCCTTTGAGGTTTGAGGCCAGCCTAGACTATACAGATACACTGTGACCCTTTGTGTTGAAAGGGCATGTGCTCCATCCATAGTTGCTTGTGTTGGTGGCTGATGTTCTCTGTCCCTTACGATGGTCTCTTTCGTTTTGCGTTATTTCCTTTCTCAGGCTATTCCTTATTCCTCAGTGGAAATGCAAGTGGGTTTAGTGTACCCTGTTACTGTACTAAATTTGTGTTCTAGTTGTAACAGGTCTTGTGTCTCTGTTTAAATTGGGGGATATTCCATACGTAGGGACATGTCATCCCAAGCCAACCAATCGTTTCCTTTCTGACTGTCTGTATTCTGTCATCTTGCTCTAACTAGCACTTTCAATCATTTGACCCGAAGACATCCATGCCTTGTTCCAGATCTTAGAAGTGTGCTGTGTGGAGCCTCTCCACTGACGCAAATAATCGCAATCATACCGAATCAGACCGAATTAAAGACGCCTACTTTTAATGCAGTGCTCCCGGGTGGCTCTGGGAAACATGGAGAGGGCGAGAGAGAGAGAAAGGGAGACCACAGGAAACCCGGAGACAACATGTTTGTTTTCTGGAGGTCAGTTTAAATAGCCTGTGGGAGTGGTCTTCCCTGAGGAGGGGTCACCATTTGGTGGGCTTTCTTGATCTTCCCTGGGGGGGGGTCACCATTTAGCGGGCTTTCTCGGAGGTGGAGTTTGGACTGAGGCAACTCCCAGGAGCTGGGGTGAAGCTCCCAGGCAAACAATCCAGACTTTTGTATAAAGGGGTGTTAGGGAGCTGAGGTGATGCTTCCGACCAAACATTCTAGACTTTGGATAAAGGGGTGCTAATGAGCTGAGGTGAAGCCCCTCAATCAAAGAGTATGTGTGTTTGGTGTGCGTGTATCTGTGCATGTATGCATACATGCGTTCATGTATGCATTCCTCTCACAGGCACATGTTAAGGTCAGAGGGTAACCCTCCAAAGCTGGTTCTCTTTGACCTGTAGTGGCTGCAGACATTAGGCACTATGTCCAGGCTTGTACAGCAAGTGCCTTCACCCAGGAGCCACCTCCCAGCTCTGACCTTTCTCATTTAGTGTCTTTGTGCTCGGTGCTGAGAGTGCTGCTACCCACCCAGGACACTGGGGGCTTTCTTTGGAGAAGGCCTTGGCTTGGAATACCACCCTTACAGAGTCTTTAAGTGTGCTTTCCTCTTCAATTTTTAAAAAAATGTTGAGAAGAGAATGTATGGAAGAGTTGACCTGTAATGTCGGGGCCCTTCTTTGTTGTGTGAGTTTTGTTCATTTGTTTGAGGGATTCTGTTTGGTCTTTTGAGATAGGATTTCATTTTGTAGCTCAGGTTGGCCTAGAACTCACTATATAACCCAGGCTGTCTCAGAATTTATGGCAGGCCTCCTACCTGACTGTTACGGGGCCTTGATTTCTAAGGGGTGGGTGCGCACTTTTAATCCCAGCACTCAGGAAGCCGAGGCAGGAAGGTCTCTGTGAGTTTGAGGACAGCCAGGGTTACAAAAAAAAAACCCTGTCTCGAAAACCCAAATGGGAGGAGGTGTAAGTGGAAACTGCTCATTCAGTTTCTGGCTGCCAAGACACAAATAATCACACAAAAGTTGTATTAATTATAACACTGTTTGGCCTATTAGCTCAGGCTTCTTATTAACTAGCTCTTATAGCTTAAAAATAACCCATTTCTATTATTCACCATGAGACTGTGGCTTACCATCTCCTTCAGCGCTGTGGGTGGCCTCTCTCTGCTCGCACTTTCTTCTTTGATCCCTGATGGCTGAGCAGTGTGTTTAATAGCTACAGATTTGGGGTTTCTGGTCTCCTTCTGTCATAGACTTCTTTCTTTGTTGTTGTTTTTTGCTTGTTTAATTGATTTGTTTGGTTTGGTTTTTCAAGATGGTTTCTCTGTGTAGCCCTGGCTGTTCAGGAACTTACTCTGTAGACCAGCCTGGCTTCAAACTCAGAGATTTTCCTGCCTCTGCCTCCCAGATGCTGGGATTAAAGGCTTGCTCCACCACTGCCTGGCCTGTAATAGGCTTCTAATTTCATGCTGTCTGGTAGGGGTGATTCTTTGTGTAGTGTTTATCTTTTAAAATCTGTTGAGGGCCTGGACAGATGGCTCAGCAATTAAGAGCACTTGCCGCTCTTGCAGAGGCCCCGAGTTTAGTTCCTAGCACCCATGTTGGCAACTCACGATCACCCATAGCTCCAGCTTCTTCTGGCTTCTGTGGGCACTGTGCGCGCACACAAAAGAACAGAAGTCTTTTTTTTTTTTTTTTTTAGCTTTAGAGCCTAGGTATAGAAATCTTTTTAAAAGTTCTATTGAGATTTAATTTGTGACCTAACATTCTCTTCAGGTGACTGGGCAATAAAACTTTCAGATTTTAAGCTTGGGACATTTGGATTTTATTGTAGAAGTTTTGAGATAAGTGTATAGTTTAGGTGTCCTTCTTAATGAGATCTCATTACCTTCTACAATGGTGTCAGGAGCTAAATAGTAGTGAGAAAGGTTATCATTTATGAAATATCGAACCAGTGACCTTAGCTATTCAGTTGTGATGAAAGGCCTAATCTAACCTTTATTGAATGTGAGATTTATTAAAAATGAAAGTTCTCATTTCCATTACTTAATCAATAGTACTCTAAGTCGTTTGTTAATAGGATTAAAGGTGGTGTTGCCGACTAGATTCCCGCTCCCCAGACACTTGGCTTACCTTTAGTAACCAGGAAGTGTCTTCTAACCTAGTCACTCAAATCCATTTCATCCTGTGCTGGTAACTTTTATAAGGCACGAGAAAGAGCAATTAAAGTTTTCAGGAAGAAGGCCAGACAGAATTCCTCACACCTAGACTCCCAGCGCTGAGGGACCTAAAATAAGACAGTGTGTATGAGGGTCATGTTGAGGCCCGCTTGAACTACATGCTAAGACCTGGCTTCAAAGAAAACAGCGCTGGTAAGACGGCTCCGCAGACAGGCAATGGCACCTGTCACAGCCTGAGTTTGATCCCTAGAACCCACATAGCTGAAAGGAGAGAACAGACTACACACCATGTATAGAAACACACTGTACACATTAATACTTTTTTATTTTCCCAAATAAATAACAGGGCTGGAGTGATGGCTCAGTAGTTAAGAGTGCTTGCTTCTCTTTCAGAGAAGCAGAATTCAGTTCCTAGCAACCGTGTCGGTGACTTACAACCATCTTTAACTCCAGCTCCAGATCTGATGCCACCCTTACACACATGTACACACATAATACATACATCCACATAAATAATCCTTAAGAAATAAAATATTACAGGAAGAAGCTAATGTGTAGCTGTGACTTAGGAAAGAACAGCTGCTTTTGAATCGCATCATCGAGCTATCAGAAAGATGTGTTTTATCTTCTGTTCTCTGCTGTTGTAATTCAAATGCCAGGGTTTCATTCAGATAATGTGGTAATGCAGCAAGAAATGTGTTGCGTGATGAGTGGCAGCTGGGAAAGAGCCTCAGGCAGGAAGAAGCAAGAGAAGGCTCAGTGATGGGACCTCTGAGATCTAAGCACAGTCGGTGGGTGTGGTGCGGGTCCACTTTGGCAGTGAGTGCCTGTTACCCACGCCAAGCAGTGCCACTCTGACCATCCCAGTGCTGATGGGGGTGGAGTGGGGTTCTGGAAATGGAGCTGAGATTGCTGTCAGATGGTGTGCACTGCCAGGCTTGCCTGCGAGTGAGCTGGTGTGTGTCTCACCATAGCTGAGGGACAGCCTTGTCCCCAGGTTTCACAGGGAGGAAATAGGTTCTGAAGAACCACTCTTGGAAGTTTTTGCTGTGTCGGGCACTGTGTGAGCCCTTGTGGGATGTCTCAGTGCATTGTCACACCGACCCTGAGACAGAAAGCTGCTGATAGGAGCTCCCTTGCCCAGAATCACAGAGCTTGGAGGTATAGCCTGTGAACTCCTACGCCTGCCTTCTCAGCCACTGAAATGGAAGGTCACCATAGAACCTCCCAGTAAATAAGAGATAACCAGCCAGAGATGGAGGGGAGGCAGTGGGCTAAGACCTACTGAACAGCATCATTTCCAAGGCTACCTCAGAGAGAAGGTAGAGGAAGAGATTGGGGACAGAAGGGCAAAAATCTACCTAGTTCTCAGAGGCATCTGGGTGCTCCGTCTTGAGAGCCTGCCCTCTTCTGGTGGAGCAGCTTCTGATTTAGAGTGACAGTGGCACAGCCAAGTCTGTCCAGCAGACAGCAGGGGTCTGTGGCTAGTCTGCAGGGGTCTGTGGCTAGTCTAACCGACTAGCCGCAGGCTCCAATCTTGCTGCTGCTTTTCTGAGTAACAGCTTTATCGGGCTTTGGGGAGTCAGCCCCAAGCCAACCAGCCCTTTGCCCACTGCTCACCTTCCCAGCACCTTGTCTCCCTCAGGATCTGGGTTTCAGCGCCTGCCTGGTGGGGCTGGTGGGAGATGGGTAAAGTCATGCCGGAGATGATCGCTAAGCACAGGTCAGTTTCACATCTTTGTGAGTGGGGAGGAAAAAAGAAAAAGGAAGAAACTTAGTCCTGGCAGGGAAAAGTTGTTGATAGCTCATAGCGCGTCATGTGATTTTCTATCACTACCCTGAGCTGTCCGTCCCTATGACCACTTCTTGAAGACCTACATCCCAGTACATGATGCTAAGGTGTGGTCATCCTTGGTGACCCATTTCTACATAGATGCTGACCTCTTGGGCCCCTCTTACATATTGTCAGTGACCACACAGGATGTTCCCTTGTCAAGATGAGGGTGGGGTGCTCCTTCAGCTATAGACTGCAGTGGTCTTGGGTGCTGATTCTAGGTCTTCCCAGAGAGAAACCAACAACTGGCAAAACTAGACAGTGTTCCCAGGGCCTTGGAGGACTCCTAAGGGGTTCTTGATGGCTGCTAGCCAAGAGAAGGTGTTTATGCTGGTCTCATTCCTGCAGCCCACGCCTGTGTCCACACAGGTCTGTCAGGAAGCACCTCCTGTGTACAGCATTCCCTGTATAACCCCCTGCCTGGTTGCTCCAAGCTAATAGAACATTTTCCATGTTTACATTTAGAGGCCACATTTAGGAGTGTGTTGCTTCTATATCTTTGTCTTTGGCTCTTGAGAATTAGTATATTAATCACTGACATCCCATGTGCCTGTGGCATGTGGCTGTGCTCCCTCTGTGTGCTCTCTGGTGTGGGGACTTAGCTGACTAGGCTTTGGGGGCAAGTAGGGGTCTGGTGTTTCAGCACGGCGAGCCTGGGTGGAGACAGCCACTCTCATTCCCTTGGGTAGCAGTGTGTATAGCAAACACAGTTGCTATTGACGTACATAATTGATCACTTTATTAACTGTGGAAACGAAGCCTTATTGGGAAATAAAGCATAACTTGATTATGTCCTTTGCAGAGGGCAGATGCGGTGGAATGTGGCTGACAGGTCCCATTCCAAGGCTGATTCTGATCATGATAGTGTTTCAGTACCATTGATGTCCTCTAATTGAATTTCTCTTTCTTTAGGCCTCTTCTGAAGAGCTGAAGGCTGCCTACCGGAGGCTGTGCATGCTCTACCATCCGGACAAGCACCGGGACCCGGAGCTCAAATCACAGGCAGAGCGGCTGTTTAACCTTGTCCACCAGGCCTATGAAGGTCGGTGGAGAACTTGGCTTCATGTGCACAGACATTCGATTTTTAAGTGACTTGATTTGTGGAAGACAGAGCTGGAGTCCTTAGAGGTGTATAAAAGAGGTGCTTGGTTAGGTGCTTCCTACTGACGGAGCCCTTTGAAAGAGTCGTATTTTGCTTTGGAAATCAATATGTGTCCAGGAAGAAGAAAATGAGAGTCCAGATGAAGAGATGGGTCAGGTCTGAACAGAGGCTGCCGGCTTCAGCTGGTTCCCGGTGTCTGCTGGGGGTGGGGTGAGGCTGGTACTTGTAAAGCTGCTTTCTTTGACCCTTTTTTGTGAGAAGCTACAAGGCCTTTTTTTAACCTGAGTGGTTTTATTGGTTTTGTGGCAGTCGGTGAAAGAAAGGGCTTACAAAAGCTGGTGTGCAGAGTGTGGTGGGGAAGTAGAGCCTAGTCATTCAGGATCTGAAATTTATGGCTTTACCTATAAATGAAGAAAACTTGGGATATGTTTGTCTCTGGGAAGGTGGAAGGCTCTGCAGAGGGTGATTGAGGGCTTCCTAGTACCGGTGAGCTTCATGCTACCAAGTTGAGCATTTTAAAGTGATGGAATGGTAAAATACTCCACCATGATTTAAAAATAAAAGCAAAAAAAAAATAGTTAAGTCACTCTTAGGATTTATAGATTAGGAAAAACCAGTTACTCCTTCCAGACCCTGTGATCTGCCTCTTAACTAGAGGCCAAAACGCTAGGTAATGTGCCTCTCTGTGTGTGAGGCAGCAAGACCTCACAGCTTTTACCAAAAAGTTAGATTCTGATGGCCAGTGGCACATGATAGACAGGGGTCTACATGTCACCAGGGTTGGTGGTGACCAAGCCCATTGTATTCTGATTTGTGAAGGGCTGTAGTGATTCTGCTGTTGCGGGAGATATGCATCACTGGCCAGTGCAGTTAAGCGGAAGCCTGCCTCCCTGTGGAAGCAAGCACTGCAGCTGCAGGCAAAGCCCTGGATCCCCTTAGTAAATCAGCTCCACTCAACAAGTTTGGCTCTGTGTTTTCCAGTGGTCAGCTCTTCTTCTCAGTTAGATTTGCATATGGATAGACTCATTTGCATTGCTTTTTAATTAGGCCATAAAAATATATGGGAATCTCAGAGGAGGCGCAGTGCAAAGATCCTCCACAGAAGCCAGAGTAGCTCAGGGGCAGCTGTCACCCTCGCTCACAGTCCACTGGGGCCCGGAGTAATTTTCTCCCTTGTTGAGGAACCTTCTCACTAGGTTCTGTGGCCACCAGTATTGTGAATGCTATTCATGTATCTTTAAACAATTTTCAAAGCTGGATGTTGGAGCTCACACCTGTGATTCCAAAACTTGGGAGGTAGAGGCAGAATTGGGATGTTGGCTGTGTACTGAGTTTGAGCCTGGGCTACATGAGACCCTAGTTAAATTTTTTTTTTTTTTTACAAATAAAGATGAATACACCAAGACCAGATGTTTTGGTTGGTTAATAGTCAGATAAATCAGCAGTGGACCGCGTGTATGGACATCCCCAGCTACATAATAAGCACAAGGTCAGCCTTGTGGACAAGAAACGTCTCAAGAAAACTAAAACCTGAAACCAAACAAAAACCACAGTCCTTCCGAGCTGCCAGAGCAGGCTGGACCCTGCGGAAGCCCAGCTTTTCCCATGTGTAGCATTTAAATACCCTCCATTGAAGGGAGAAAACATCAGGAAGGATGCAGCAGAAGAAAGACACTCTTAAGGGCTAGAGATATGGCTCAGTGGTGAAGAGTACCGACTGCTCTTCCAGAGGACCCAGGTTCAAGTCTCAGTACCCACATGGCAGCTCACAAACTGTATCTCCAAGATCTGACACCCACACACAAACAGACATACAGGCAAAAAGCCCAGTGCGCATAAAATAAAAATAAATAAATTTTTAAAAAAAGGGGGAGGGCTGGAGAGATGGCTCAGCCGTTAAAGGCTAGGCTCACAACCAAAAATATAAAAAAAAGGGGAGGGGGAAGGAAGACTGGCGAGGAAAGGAAAGCAGAGGAGGCTTGCCTCGTGACCTTGTATACTGGGTTTTCAGGACTGAAGGGGACGTTGGCTGTGTGAACATGCTTGATTTTTTTTTTTCTTTTTATTGCAGTGCTTAGTGATCCCCAAACAAGGGCTATCTATGACATATATGGGAAGAGAGGCCTGGAGATGGAAGGATGGGAGGTAAGAGACATTGAGCCTGAGGAGCTAGAAGCAGGAGGAAGCGCAGCACCTGTCCCCTAGGGGCCTGTGAGGCCCGGGGCATCAGGACCTTCTGCTCTGCCCCTGCCTGGTAGCAGAAGTATAACAAGCCATTCACTTGTTTGTGCTTCCATGTTACCTGAAGAATGAAGTTCTTTAGAAAAGTGAGTGTGAAAATTAATTGTATTGTAAGACCCCAGACTGCTCCAGAGTGTGTAGGTGTTCTTACCCAGAGACTGATGTGCGAGTGCCCATGGGATCCCATCAGACAGTAGTGGCACATATGGATGGTGCCAGTTTCCTGTTTGACCTCATGCTCTGTCTGTCCCTTCTGACCCCGACATGAAGCCCACCTAAGGCTTGAGGTGTGATGGGAAGAAAGCAGAACTGATTGGTTGCGCTGGGGGCTTATGGGTCACCTTCCACCTGTAGCCATGCTCTGATGGGGGCAACATGGTGAACTGTAGCTGCTAAGATTTGAAGTCTGGGGGTTTTATGTGAATATCCAACAGTTGTCGTCTGAAGCGCCAGAATATCAGCACTGGACCTGAGTCCCCTCGTGAGGTAGCTGCCAGCTCTGAGGAAGCCCTTCCCATTGAACTAGGCTGTGTTCACCCTTTGTCCCATTCCCTCTGCTCCATACTGTGTTCAAGCCCTTGTCTGCAGCAGGCTCTGTGTGTCCTGCCTGGCTCCCATACGTGTTTGTTTTAGGCCTCTAGCATCCTGGAAATCTCAGTAGTTTGTTACAATTTGTACCTTTTACCCGGCTGGAAAACAGTCCAGTTGTGTGCCCAGACTCTTCTCAGACTCTGTGTGCCACCTGGATTAGTTACCAAAGCTGAGGGCTGTAGTCGGGGCTGCTGACTATGGGGCTCTCATCACAGATGAGGGTTTGGTTTCTGGCAGTGTTTCGGCACACCTGGAGTGTTGAGATCCTCCCATCAAAGCAGACTGTCTCCCGCTAGTGTGCCGCAAAGCCAGACTCGGCTGTGCTTGTGCAGAAGACAGCCAGTCACAGATGGCGAGTGGTCAACTTCATGTGCATAGCTTCAGGAAACTGCTTTAATGAAACAATTCTCAGTAAGTCTGCAAGGTAAGCCAGGCAGGTGTGATGGCTCGCGGGAGTAATCCCAGCTCTTGTGAGGCAGGACAGCCTGGGGCACGCAGTGAGTTCCAAGACAGCCTTGGCTCCATAGAGCAGATCTCAACCTGTGGGCCTTGATCCCTTTAACAAACCCATCTCAAAAAAATACATTTATAGCAAAATTACAGTTATGAAGTAGTGACAAAAACAATGTTATGATTGAGGGTCACCGCAGCATGAGGAACTATATTTAAAGAGTTGAACATTAGGGAAGTTGAGAACCAAAACAGACAAACCAAAAATTAAAGCATCCTTGGGTAGTAACAGTGCCGGCATGCAGCAGGACACCAGCTCCCTAATGCACATGGAGCATCTCAATTCGGCCTGATCTGCGGAGTGGCTGCAGTTCCTGTTTACTTGGGCTCTCTCTCCACATGAAGGACATTGTATTCATTGTGTTCTTTTTATTGTGTTACTAATGTCTTTAGAATACTGGTCTTTGGTGGCTGAAGGTTATCTGTCACAGCCTGTTACTTGAGTAAACATCTAGGTTGTTTGGTAAAAGATGAAGGGAATTGTGGATCCAGAGTATATGAAATGCCTCAGAAACACCTGGGTCTCAGCTGTGATGTCACTTCTGTTTAATGGAGGATGTTAGGAATGAAATTGGGCCTTTCTTTTAAAGGCAGGTTCTCACTATGATGCGCTAGAAGGCCTGGAACTTGTTATGTAACCAATAACCACCCCCAGCTTGTGATTCCCGCCATGTCAGTGCCTGGAGCTGGCTAGCAGTGTTGACGCCAGTGCCCATGTTGAAAATGAAGTTTGCCTTTTCCTTAGAATTGAGAAAGTCAGATTGAACGCTTAGACGGTCTTGGCACTCATCCTGGCCGGCAGGTGGAGTGGAAACCACATGACTCAACTTGCCTGCAAACTGCTCTCGTGGGCACATCCTTTGACCTGATTCATCTGCAGTTGCAGCCCTGTACATTACCCACTGTCCCTATGAGAGTGTCTGAGAGGGTTAACTCTGTGAAAAGCAGAAGTATATCATGAGAGGTCACAGAGCAGAGGTAGCTAAGGCAATGTGAGAAATAAATGTTAGTCTGAGAAGTCTAGATCTGGCCAATAGAAACGTGTGGTGCTTATGATAGACTTGACGGTTATCTATGGCCACATGAGATACTACCATTGGGGCTGGAGAGATGTTCTTCCAGAGGACCCAGGTTCAAACCACAGCACTTACATGGTGGCTCACAGGTATCTGTGACTCCAGTTCCAGAGGACTTGATGCTGTCTTCTGACTTCCCTGGCACCAGGTACCACAAGTGATACAGATATGCATTTAAGCAAAACACCCATATGCATAAAACAAAATTTTAAAAATTAAAA